>JAODAL010001846.1:0-214466 GCA_025379985.1 Phyllomedusa bahiana
TTTTTCTGGGCGTTTTTTCGAGTTTTAGTGCTAAAAATCGCAGTTTTCAGCCAGAAACAAACATGCATCTAACAATGTGCAGTGTGATTTCCATTGCTTTCAATATACAGACAAAGATGTGCTAGAAAAAACAAATCGAGACAGGCGCACCTAGCGTAATATTGTAACATACGTATCAGAAGAGGTGACGTATATTGAAAATTGCTCACCTAGTACGATTATGTTACAACACACATGAAAGCTTAGGAGAAGCCCAGCAGCTTGTTTCCGTTGAGAGCACAGGGGAAAACCTTGCACAGATGGAGTCCACTGGAAACCATAGTTTACTTGAACCCAGAAATAACAATCAGGGTGAGTACAGACCAAAAACACCACGCTCAGGCTCAGATTAAAATACTATTTAAAAAGTATATTATATATATATAATATATAATATATATATATATATTATATATATATATAACTTGTTCTTTTATTTTAAATAAATGCTGACATTTTAATCCTTTGGAATCTATTGCTGGATTTCCTATTATGTCAGTATATATATATTATATATTATATATATATATATATTATATATATATATACTATATATATATATATATTTATATAAAAAATATATATATCTACTTCTTAAACTTACTTTCAATTTAAAACACGCATTGGCGTTCAGACGATATGTGTTTACATGCATCTTTGTGATGCATCTTTCAGATCCATTCAAAGAATTGACATGTCAATATAGGGTGCGTTTCTGCTGTAATAAAAATGCATCCAAACACGCAACTGTATGTTTTATGCGTTTTTGATGTGTTTTATGCAGCGCTTTTGGATGCGAAAACAAATCGTATCCAAAAACGCTGTGTGAACATACCCTAACACAGATTTTGTTTACATTATTGGAATGCAGTTTAGAGGTGGAATCCGTGCATATTTCAACTTGGAATTTGCCACATTGAATCCAGGTAAAATTACTTAACTGTAGTGCAGCCACCCGCATAAGTATCAAGTCAACTTTATCATTACACTTGTCAGAAAATCCCATCTAAGATCAAGACAGCATTATATATGTGGCCTCAGACTGTAACACCCCTCTCTTAGGGTTTATCTACATGGCAAGGACTTTGGTTTTTGATGCTGATTCGGATTTTCAAAACCATCAAAAACCATTCCCATAGACCTCAATAGAAAATATGATTTGTAGTCCACATAATTCGAATATTCTGAGGTTGGGTTTCAAAACCACCATTTTTTCGAAAAAACTGGAAAATGTTCATTCTTCCGTCAGATTTCACTCAGAAAATGGTGAAAAGTTTACTACAGAAGTCAATGGGATGGCATGAAAAACGACCAGAAACCTTTGTGCATGTTTTTTTGGTGTGGATTTTACCATAGATCCTTGTCCAAAACCCAATAGTGCTCTATGATGCAAGAACCATGCCAAAAACCAAAAAACTGAGTTAAAAATCCTCAGGTTTTCTTGTGTAAAATACTGTTCGAATACTCATCGGAGAGGATGCAGAATCCAACGCGTGTTTTGTTCTTTGTCATGTGAACGCAGCCTTACTCTTAGTAGTCAGATATAAAGTCCATCTATGCACATTCCTCATATCAACCATTTCACCTTCCACAACAATCAGCAAAGGGTTTACAATGTTTACCTGGTCGAGTCTATTGTGGTTTGACAGTTATGTTTAGTAGAACATATAATGCATAAAATAGATTTTGTGCATACTGGTGACACATTTAACATCCCCAAATTGAAAACTTTGCCCATCTGTTCAGAAGGTACACACATTTGGCATGCGTGCACTATTTTACAGTCTCTAGAACTACTATAAAAACAAAATGCCTGCTCCAGTCTTTCTAAATATGCACCTACAAATGATTGTGTATACTGATAATAAAATTATATTCCCAAAATAAACCTATCTAGTGATTGCCATAAACACTAATAATATGCCCCTTGACATTAGCATATGCCTGTATATTCATCTAACTATACTATACAGTATTACTATATGTAATTATAAGTGCTTAATGTAGTATGTATCTGTATATTGATTTGAAAACTGCTCAAATATATGCAATGGGCAGAAGGTTGCAAGACTATCAAGTAATAACAGCAGGCATAAACATCATGGTTGCAATCATGAAAATGGATACTGAATCTGATTATAAAATACTTTTTGCATCTTAAACAGTCTTGTTCAATAAATATTAACATAAAAAGCCTGGCAACACAAGCCGGTGGTTAGAATTAAATTACTCAATACTAAAAAATAGATAAAATAAAAATACAGGAACATTTCCAAAGTGGAAAATTTGTACAGAAATATCTAAAACCTGGAGCATAAAAATGAAAATGAAAAGGTAAATTCTTTATTGTTTAAACAGAAATGGACACATTCCAAAACTACTTTGGTACTATGTATATGAAATAGCTATCATCTGTATTGAGTCAAAAATCTATTAACCACGAAATGTCCTCTGTATTGTGACAAAACAAGGTCAATTGTTGGTCAATCTTGGTTGGGTGTCATAGGACCTCATGCACATGGCAGAGTGCTTTGCAGAAGGGAGTATAGCAGCAGGTACAGAACCTGTATTTACAAAGCTCTGCAAGGCTTTCCCCATGAATAATAAGTGAGCAATGTGGTATCCAATGGAGCAAACCTTGTTTTCTTTATGTTAAATTTCTATGTTAAAAAAAACAAAACTAAACTCTGTATGGTCCCAAAGATATCAGAGGTAGAGAGAAGTACAGTCAAGTCTATGAGTTTGGAAAAGGGTTCAAGACTGGAGGTTGTAAGGAACTGTGATACACTTGAGAAAGGGGGCATGGCTATCCCCCGAAACGTTGTATGTGTTTGACATAGAGGAAGCAGCTACCGGCTGCATGAATGCCTCCGGTTCCAAAAGATATGAAAAGCCCTTGTCTACTGGGCCCAAAATTTTTCGAATACTGAGGACTTAGAGCCTTGATAGTGGATTCCAGATTACATTTATTTATTCATATTTGTATTTCATGAACGTTGTTACTCATGATCAAGTGGATGTTCTGACATCTTATCATGTTTGAAGATAATTTGATATTAAAGAAGCATTGATTTAGAAGCTTTTTAGTCTGTTTACGGCATAGCTATTCAAAATACAACTTAATATATCCCTTGTTATAGAGGTGTTCTTACGAAGATACTTCCGTATAAAAGGTTGTCTCGTAGCTTGCCATGTGCCAACCTCGGTAAATGGGGAGATGGCAGCACTTGTGCAGCATTACCTGATTAATTTCTACGGGAGATCTGCATATTGCCCATCGAGAGTGGCTCTATTTGGACCTCCAGTAGACCAGAGTGGGGGAGAGCTGTGCAATCGCAGCGGTCTCCCCAGTGCCTGAGGCCGTCTCATAGAAAGCTATGAACCGACCTCTTACCAAGATATGTCTTCGTGGGAATACCCCTTTAATAGTGAAAAATATGTTTATAGGTTTCATCATTGTAAATTTTGCTCACTAATTTTAAATTAACAGGTTCTCACATGTGTATGGGGTGCCTGCGGTGTAGCCTGACATAGAAAATTATATCTACCAAGTCCCCAGCCTCTATACTAACACAAACTCCTCAAGCAATTCCCCACCCTCTATACTAACACAAACTCTTCATACTGCTGCTACACACTGTGCCCCCTCAATGTAATACTGCCATGTACTGCACCCCTCACCACCTTGCTACACATACATTAACCTTATTTTAGATTACATTAGGAAACGTTTATAAAGTGTTGGAAAATGGATACCTTTAAAAAATGGAATATATATTATATTATACCTATTCTGATACCAAAACAGGCAATTCAAAGTAAAGGTACATTCTACCTATGTAAATAGAATATAAATACACTCTCCCCACATAAGTTGTGACCTGTACACTCCGCACTCAAGATCAAATATTAAAGGTCCATTCCCATCTTGCTGGGATATGCAATCACTTTATTAACCTGAGGATAAAGAATGAAGAAGATGCTGCTATAATTCAGCACTGTGAGGACTGGACAGCCACTGTGCAGAGGAACTGTAGCAGAGCTTCATTCAAATGAATAAGGCTGGCTGCAGACCCCTGCAGATGGGTGTCTAGTCCCACTGTGGAGAGGTGGTAGTGGGGCCAATGGTCCTGCCTCTGATGATGGGCACTGAAGATGCCAGCAAAGTTGTGTAGCCATTGGCTGTCACATTGGTTGCGGGACTATCGGCAGCACTGTGTATTCCTATCTATAGAATCTCTAAGTTATGCAGAGTACAGTATGCCAGTTTGCAATTATAGCCATCTAATATAGTTGCCCTCTTTGCTCCCTACAAGCTGCAAATTTTTGCCACACAGTTAACATGCCCATACACCTTCAATAGCTGTCAGCCAAATGCTCATTTGGCTGATAAGTCTTCCTCCCGATTCCCCATAGAAATGTAAGTTTGGCTGAGTGGACTTGTCTCTAAGAAAAACAAAAGGGTTGGGCCCTCACATTGAAAATGCTCCATCCTTTTCACCCCTGAAACCGTCTGTGAGGGGAGAGTCAGGAGGCCCCGTACACATTAAACAGTCACCCAGTCCTTTTCTGTGTACTGGTAGTGTACTGCATGGTCTGTGATTTTATGCAGCTTCCCAGGATTTTTTCAGGGTTGGCGCAATTCTGGCTTTGTGATCACCAGATTTCTGAACATCATTTGACAATTTTTAGAACCTGGGCTTTGGTAACTCGAACATGTACAAATACAGGGAATGTGCAATGCATTTTGGTTACTGGACAGAGACCACAAAAGCCTAGCAATGTAAGCAAGATCTCTTCTGGCTAACCCCTATGCAATGGTGCTGGCCGCTTGGTGATCATCTTGCCACCTGAATCATGCAGAAAGTGGGAGTTGGCGGTGAAAAAATATAGCACCAATCTGTTCCCTCATCAATCTCAATTGTATTCATTCCGAGGACACAGTTGAATGCTGGATGGATTTGGGATGGCATCTGACTTCTCCCCAGTTCTCTAAACTGGCTGTGTTAACTACTGGTCAGGAAAACTGGGGAGATCTTCCTGAAGCTCCCTCCTAGACTAGCCTCCTAAAGGAGTTGTCAGAATAAGCCAACACCTTTCCATATAACCAGTTATGGTACATGGTATCATAGACAGGAGTCCTCATTCATGACCCACTATTCTGTTAACTGAAGCAGGCATCCAGAGAAGTTCATAATCTGGTGTAGACAGCTCACATAGGCATTGTTTAATCAGATGATTACCCTTTCAGCACCTCTCCTCCTATATACTACAAAGTATACTACTTGCCACAGTCAGTTGGAATGCAACATTTGGCAAAAAGGTTTCCTTGATGAGACAATACCATTTAACAACAGGATGCCCAGCTTGATGCTTTCTGTCACTTTTCACACAGACTGCTATTACCTAGGTGTCAATGTGTGAAAAAGAACCCTTCATTTATTATGAAAAGTCTAAAATGACCAAATATGGAAAAAAGTTCTGCTCATTTTGTTATGTGTTAGTAATATATAATGGCTAAATAGTAAAACTGTCATTTGTAGTGATTAAATCTGTTCCCACATTACTTCATTATATAAAGGTTTTGGCTGAAAGCAGGGCTGGGACGACGGCTGGTGAAGGTAGGTGACCGCCTAGGGCGCCACTAAATCCCAGGCAGAAAAGGGGGTGCAAAGTGACATGGAGTGGTCAGAATTTTCCATAGTGGGGCGCTATATGCCTTATTTGTCTAGGGCAAATACCTTGTTCCAGTCCTGGCTTAAAGGAAACTCACAGCCTGCCAGAGAAGAGTCCACCATATTTATGAGCGGCTGCTAGTCCTGCTCATTGATTGATTGATTGACAGTTTTTATACCTATTCACAATAATAGGTAGCATCAGCAGGGGAAGGTGGGACTATTGGCCACTCATGAATTAAGAGCACTCTGAGTGTTGCCAGATTTTTAAAGAGGTATTCCCATCTCATTGATTACATTTTAAAATGTAAGTAAACAGAGATCATTACATTGCTGTTCTGATTTTGCTTCTTTCAGAATTAGAGCAGTTCATAGCTTACTTAGGTTACCGACCACGTTTCTTCTTTTTTCAGTCCTGGCTGGGAAGGTGACATCACTTTCTACTGTGTCTTATCAGAGGCACACCAGCTTGATTATCTTCCTTAAAGACAAACGTTAACTTTTCTGCCCTGCTGTTAAAACCAATCTATCAGCAATATCCCTCTGACAGGCTTATATAATATATATTATAGCAGAGCTGAAATGTCAATCACTGCTGTAAAACTGACCTCAGCTTGCACACGAAGTGTGAGCCTGTGAAAGAGTCAGATGGGAAAATCCCTTTAAAGTAAATGTTTTGTAACTGTTGTAAGTTTTGGAATAGGTGACAGACTGCTAGAAACTGTGTGTGTATCACTAGCTTGTGCTGTCTTCAGTGAGTGTTGACCAATTCCCTTTAAAGGGGTTGTCCACTTGATAATGTTTTATTTATCATGTATGTGTCACAAGCGCTCCCGCAGCCCCCCGGTCGGGCTGCGGGCGTACTCGGGCTTCAGGCGTCCCCCCGGCTTCAGGAGCGAGTGGCGCCGCGGTCCGTGTATCAGGCCGTGGGCGCACTCGCTCCCCTGCACAGTTTAACTCACCCGGCCACGCTCCTGTCTGTCAGGTTCCTCCTGCTGCCCGGCGTGCGCTTCCCCGTTTTCTAGGGCGCCCGCCGGCCCTGTGAAATTTAAAGGGCCAGCGCGCCGGTAATTGGCTATCGCCGGGCGCTGCCTCTATATTTCCTGGGGGCTTCCACCCACTCCCCGCTGGATCTTTAGTGCCATTGCCTATTGAGAAAGCGTTTCCCTGTGTCTGTTCTGATTACTGTGTACCGTACCTTCTGCCTCCGTCCCTCGACCACGAACCATTGCCGCCTGTCCTGACCTTACCGCCTGTCCCCGACTACGAGCCTGCCTGACAATTCTGTACCATTCTAAACCATGGCTGCCTCCGCAAGCAAGTCACGTCAGGGGTAGCGACCTGGTAGACTCCCGCCGCAGCAAGTCCATCCCGCTTTGCGGCGGGCTCTGGTGAAAACTGGGACCTACTTAGATTCCGTCCCTGGCGCGGCTAACACCATCGCTTGCGGTGGTTCAGTGGATCCACTACTGCGGACTGTGACAGTATATAATAGGAAATCATACCATTTTCTAGTATACATGTATTAAAAATTCTGCTTCCATAGGTCTTTAATGTCAATGCAGTTGGCCCCTATGTAGAAAAAAATTGAAAAAGGGTGCAGCCTGCATTACTGTCCATTGTAGTTGCTCCCATGGATTCATTGTATGGACTAAACAGGTCATCAGTGATGTGACCACCACACAGGTCATGTGATCCTGATATCCAGGTAACAGTAGTGTATGGAGGAGGAGAACGTCTCCATTATTGCTACCTCTAGCAGCGTCTTATCATGTGAGCACCACACAGGTCATGTGACCCCTGGTATCCAGGTAACAGTAGTGTATGGAGAAGAACTTCTCCAGTATTACTACCTCCAGTAGCGTCTTATCATGTGACCACCACACAGGTCATGTGACCATGGCATCCAGGTAACAGTAGTGTATGGAGGGGCAGAACTTCTCCAGTATTACTACCTCCAGCAGCGTCTTATCATGTGACCACCACACAGGTCATGTGACCCCTGGTATCCAGGCTACAGTAGTGTATGGAGGAGCAGAACTTCTCCAGTATTACCACCTCCAGCAGCATCTTATCATGTGACCACCACACAGGTCATGTGACCCTGGTATCCAGGTAACAGTAGTGTATGGAGGAGCAGAACTTCTCCAGTATTACTACCTCCAGCAGCGTCTTATCATGTGACCACCACACAGGTCATGTGACCCCTGGTATCCAGATGGCAGTAGTGTATGGAGGAGCAGAACTTCTCCAGTATTGCTACCTCTAGCAGCATCTTATCATGTGACCACCACACAGGTCATGTGACCCTGGTATCCAGGTAACAGTAGGTAATGGAGGAGCAGAACTTCTCCAGTATTACTACCTCCAGCAGCGTCTTATCATTTGACCACCACACGTCTGTGACCCTGGTATTCAGGTAACAGTAGTGTATGGAGGAGCAGAACTTCTCCAGCGTTATTACCTCCAGCAGCGTCTTATCATGTGACCACCACACAGGTCATGTGACCTCTGGTATCCAGGTAACAGTAGTGTATGGAGGAGCAGAACTTCTCCAGTATTACCACCTCCAGCAGCATCTTATCATGTCTGTCAGTGTCAGTGGAGAAGATGCCACACATTCTTCTCTCTGTTTCATCTGCTTTTTTTTTTTAAATTAAATTTATTACCAACATGACAACGGCACCTAGAGACAGTTAAAGAGAACCTATCACATATGGTAGGTTATGCCCCCCCCTTGCTGAGGACAGCACAAGCTAGTGTCAGACTTGCTGTTTCCCGCGCTGTGTCCCTTATTCTGTAAGATGCTGTAGTTTTAGTTAATGCTCAGATTTGGCAGTTTTGCCATGAGTGGCCAAGATTAGAGATTTAACCAGTTGGATACCACAGCTACAGTGACTGCAACATCCAATCGATTAAAAAATGGTGTCACAGTCCACTGAAGCCCCAATCACCCCCCTTATGTCATAATTAGAGATGGGCGAATTGATTGTAATGAAGTGAAATTAAATGGAATTCGTTTAGAATTTCAGAAAACTTGGTTTTTGAACGAAGTCGAAGTTTGGGGTACTTCGGGTGAACGAAGTGTGCTTTTTATTGAATAAAATGGCTGCAAGCACATGGCGTTACATGGGGCCCAAAACACTCTGGGAGGAAGAAGGGCATAGCCCCGCATGACATGTGCAGAGAGAAGCCAATCAGAGACCGGCGGGATTCTGTGACGTCACCGCACTATATAAGTCCGGGCGCGACGCTGGGAGCTCACACTCCTCTCACTGTACTGATCAGGGAAGGTGCCCGCTGCGGCTGATTGTGGGTAGCTCTTACTGAAGAACTGATTTTTATACAGCGATTTTTGTGGGGTGTCTCAGCTTGTCTCAGAGAACTGCTTCTCTAATGTTCTATTTCTGATTTTTTGGGGTTTTGGATCTGAAGTTCCAGTGTGCGTCCACTGCAGCTGCATATACATTTTAATGCTATCTGCTCACAGCACATTGAATAAACCAAGGGGGATTTAAGCCAGTTTCCCGTTGTATTCATTTAAAGAACAGCGTTTTACAATACAAATACCACTTCATTTTTGGCTGCTCAATTCTTTTGCGCAATTTACATCCAGGGGTTAATTAAGCGTTGTTTTTCTGCTGTGGTGAGTCCAAGAAAGCGACATATTCACCGCCAAAAAATACACTTGTCCTGTAGCATAATTCATTTAAACGAAGGTTTTAAATTACAATTTTTCTCTTGTTGTGAGCGTAAAAAAAAACCCATTGTAACACACTACAAAACTATATTTTTTGGCTGCTCAATTCTTTTGCGCAATTTATATCCAGGGGGGTTTAATTAAGCGTTTTTTTTCTGCGTGGACTCCAAAAACCCCTTTTTCCTCCAAAAAATCAATTTTCCTTAGCAAAATTCACAAGCAAAGTTAATTACAATTTTTCTCTTGTTGCGTAGCGAAAAAAAAACGCCATTGTAAAAACGCTACAAAGCTAGTATTTGTGGCGGGCCCAATTCTTTTGCGCAATTTACATCCAGGGGGTTTAAATTAAACATTGTTTTTTGCTGGGGACTCCCGAACCTCTTTTTCCCCCCAAAAAATAAAATTTTCCTTACATAATTCACAAGCGAAGGAATTACAATTTTTTTTCTTGTTTTGTAGCGTAAAAAAACCCATTGTAAACGCTACAAAGTTAGTTTTTGTGGCGCTAATTCTTTTGCCAAATTTTTATCCAAGGGTTAACTAATATTTTTCTGTAGTTGTATCATTTTTTTTTTTCCCACCACAGAAAAAACTGTAGCATAAATTTATATCCCAAGTTTTAATTTTAAACCTTTTGTGCTTTTATATTCAGTAAAAAAAGACAGAGTTTTTAAAAGGCACATACAAGTCAATTTTTCCTGGCCATTTTTGGGGGAAACGCATTTTTTATGCCCGGGGGTTTTCCCCAAGCTTGTTATTTGGTTTCATTTGGAGTTCAAATACAGGGTGTGTATTAATCATATACAGATATTTTCATCAAACGTGCCCTGTACTTTTTAAAAACAAACAGTATGTCAGACAGAGAGGTGGCAGGATTTCACCTGCAAAGGTGGAGTGTCAAAAAACATTCCTTGGAGCGGGCCCGGGCGAAAAAACAAAAGGGAGACGTCGCAGAGGGGCCCACTCGGTGGGGCCAAAAAATCCCGGTTTTTGCCCATCGGTGGAACGTCAACCCCAAACCCTTAGTTGGCATGGCCCGGGGAGCGGGCCCGCGGCCCTCACCTTCCCCAACCCCCCGGCCCTCTGCCCCCACCCGGGTTTTCCCTCAGCCAGAGATTTTTTACTTTTGGGGGTCTGGGCCAGCGCCACTTTTAAAAGGGGGGGGTTTAACAATTTGAGGGAGGGAAAGTCAGCAGCTATTTGGGCAGAAAAGAAAGGGGGGCCAAATTTCCCCTGCTTTTTACATGGGCCCGGCAAAGTTTTGATGTGGGGGGAGTGGCATGGGAGGTCCTTTGTGGGGGTCAGCCTTGCATACCAAGACCGGTTTGTTGAGGACAGCAGTGATGTGTAGGACCCCCATTTGGGGACCCGGGTTAAAAGCAAGGGCTTAAATCATCGTCGGGGGGAAAAGGGGGGGGGTAAAGCTTGCGCGTCAGGCAGCGGCGCAGCCAGCAAGTAGGTTGTGGGGCCTTTTGTCACGGGAACAGCAGTGTGAGGTCGGAGCCAAGCAGTCCCATGGGTAGAAAACCCGCTTCGCAGTCCTAAGAAAGTAGCGTGCACAGGGCTCAGTGAGGCAGCGCGTATAGTCACTCATTGCGGAGTTTTGCGGTAAAATCAGCTACACGGCGGTGTGGCCAGTTCTTTGCTAATACACCGAGGAGCTGAATATGGGTATATGTAGAATCTTGTTGCAGAAAGTGAAGCGTGGCCAGGGAGCTCATGTGGCACCACGGCCCTGCACCAACACATGCAGCTCCACCATCCGTGGTCCTGGGAGAAACGTGCTCATATGTGGGGGGGGGGTGGTCCCATCCTGCCGCCGCAGCAGCAACAGCCATGCACGCTGCCATTGCAGCCAGTCAAGGCTCCAACCACCACTCAGAAGAACTGTTTCTCTTTGACATCATCTCCCTGTCCCAGATCACCTGCGCCTCGCTACTCAATGGGCGCCAGCAGTCGTTCAGCGAGGCGATTGCAAAAGAGACAACAGAATGCCGTCCACCATCCCTAAGGTGCAGCAGCTGACCGTGTCTCCTGTCCAAGTTGTTGGTAACAGCAGCGCCCCCTTTCCAAATGGTGGACTCTGCACCATTCAGAGAACAAATGGCTTGTGCACTAGCGCGAGAGAGTGTGAGAGTTTCCAAGCCTAATTTCTTTTCCATAAAGGCATACCAGCACTTCATAAATATGTAGAACAGAAAGTGGGCCAGTCTTGAGCTTATCGGTTTGTTTCCAAGGTGCATGGCAGCGCGGACGGCTGAGCTGTAACTAAGTCCAGGGCCAGTACATGTCCTTTACGGCCCACGGTGAATGAGCTTTCCTGCCCAGGCACCCCAACCACTGACAGGAGACCCGCTTTCTCCTCCACGTTGACCAAACTGCCGGCTCCCTGCGCCAATGTCCGCCTCCTCCTTCCTCCCACCACCACCACCATCTCAACCTCCACAAGTACTGCTCCATCATACCACCTGTGTAGGGCACAGCGGTGTCACGCAGTTTTACACCTGGCTTTCCTCGCGAACGAAGTCACACAGGGGAGGAACTGCCCGCGTCCAAGCAGCTCAAGAAAGTGAGTGTGCTTCTCTGCTCCAACTGCAAATTGGAAACCATGGTGACGACAATGAGAGTAACATGTGTCCGCGCTGCACCGTAGGAGGGATGGACCTGCGCCGTGCATGGCGCACGTGTTCAATCATGTTGTGAAAAGGTTCCTGAAGTCTCCACAGATCTTCAAAGATTCTGTAAATGAACCAGGAAACTGTGCATGCACTTTATCCATTCGTACAAAAATCCAGAACACCCTCACCTCGATTGCAGCAGCAGAACGGCCTCCTCCCAATACACTCTTGATATGCGATGCTTCCACCCTTGGAATTCCATCCTGCACATGTTTGACCGACTGTATGAAACAGAGAATGGCCATTAATGATTTTTGATGTCCCCAGGCGACAGAGTACTCCCCTGTGTAACTTTGATGTCAGCAGTGGCAGCTCATGCGTGACACCTGCCTTTGTTTGACGCCATTCGAGGAGGCGACGTATTTGTCAGTCGCCAGAACTACGGATGAATAACGTCATTCCACTGCTTCATGTACTGGGAACAGATGCCCCCTGAAAAATCTTCTGGGCACGGACTGAGATGTGGCGACTACATCTCGCGGCACATGATCCGCTGTGGACGAAATGAGGAAGGAAGAGGAGGAGAGGAGGACATTTGGAGCAGAAGCATTGTCTGGTAAATGAGTGGATTTTCATACTCCAGGTGACAAGAGAGGATTAGCAGGAGCAGCTGGAGGAGGTAGATGGAGTTAAGGAAGACAGAGCAATGACCCCAAGCACTGTGGCAGTTAAAACAGTGGAGATAGGGAGGCAGGAGCCCCTCAGAGTCACTTGTGTAAGATGCCCGCAGCATGCTGAATTTTGCCATGGCTATGTGACCAGCCGAATATCCAGCATCCGGCAGAGGGATGACTTCGAGCTCTCCACCTACTTGGACCTCGCTACCGGTCCCAAAATGGGAGCCTTTTTCCCAGCTATTGAGATGGAGACAAACTCAAATACTATAGGGAAATCCTCCGTAGTCAGTTGCCGCTGCCTATGTGTGGCATCGTCCCTCCTCTGACAGGTCTGACCGGGGTTCCTCATCGCTCACGGAATTCTGCCGCAGCTGCTGGGGTAAGTGGAGGGTAAGGAAAGCCAGTACCAGCACCATCAGAGCAACCTAAGTCTGGAATCCTGATGAGCAGCTTCCTTCACCCGCCTAGCGAGAAGGCAGTTCGCCAGCAGCAGCAGCAGGAGCCTGGAGCATACCTGAACCAACCAGTTGGGGCCTACATGGACAGCACTCTGCCACCCCAGTAAGAAGATCCCCTGACTATTGGGCAGCAAACTGATTTGTGGCCGCAACATGCCGAGTTTTGTAGTATAAGAAGCGTCCTGCCCGTCCAGTTAGTGTGGCATCAGAAGCGGTGTGTTCAGTGGGCAGGCCATCGTTACTCCAAGAGAACCCGCTTGTCCACGGGAAAGTGAACGACTGACCTTTGTCAAGATTAATCAGACGTGGATCGGCCAGGATTTCCACACACCAATGGCCTTAGGCGTCAGTATGGTTCAAACTACCTGCCCAGCTACTATTCTGATGCGCCACCCTCCAGATGCACACATCTCTGACATTCTCCATCTGCCTACCACCATCTTTACCGGGACTGGTATTGCCACCCACCTCAACAGTCTGTCAGTTTGTGCCACTCTATTACCTAATCTGCAGTTGCTGGTGCCGTGACACCACACTGTGTCATTTGATGCAACTCTCTGACCTCATGCAGCTGCTGCTGTTGTGTGCAGCTGCGGTCACCTACACACTGTGTCTTGTCCACTGCCTGACCTCATGCTGCTGCTGCTGCCGTACCGTCCACACTGTGTCATTGTGCAACTCTGTGGCCTACTACTGTTTTTGCCACCTCCAGAATTTCATGTGCCACCTGCCTGACCTCATGCGCTGCACCAGTGACCTCCACTCTCAGTCATTTGCCATTCTCTGGCCTACTCCTGTTTTGCACCTCCAAAATTTCATTGATGCCACTGCCTGACCTCATGCTGCTGCTGCCGTGCCCTCCACATGTGTCATTGTGCCTGTTTTTTTGTTTTTTATATTTTTTATTAATTTTTTCTGTGGCCACTACTGTTTTGCACCATCCAGAATGTGATTATGCCGACTGCCTTGGGGGGGGGGGGGGGGGGGGGGGGGGGGGGGGGGGGGGGGGTGGGGGGGGGGGGGGGGGGGGGGCGGGGGGGGGGGGGGGGTGGGGGGGGGGGGGGGGGGGGGGGGGGGGGGGGGGTGGGGGGGGGGGGGGGGGGGGGGGGGGGGGGGGGGGGGCGGGGGGGGGGGGGGGGGGGGGGGGGGGGGGGGGTGGGGGGGGGGGGGGGGGGGGGGGGGGGGGGGGGGGGCGGGGGGGGGGGGGATATTTTATTAAAAGGGGGGGGTCCGGGGGGGGGGGGTTTTTAAAAAATATTATAAACTCATGCTGCTGCTAGTGCTGCGTCGTGACCTCCACTCTCTGTCATTGTGCCACCTGTGGCCTACTCCTGTTTTAGCCACCTCCAAATGTCATTGTGCCCACTGCCTGACCTCATGCTGCTCTGTCGGACCTCCCACACTGTTTCCTTTGTGCCACTCTGTGGCCTCTACTGTTTTGCCACCTCCAGAATGTCATTGTGCCTCTGTCCCTGACTTATGCTGCTGCTTGCGTGACCTACTCAACTGTGTCTTTGTGTCCACTCTGTGGCCTACTCCTTTTTTTGCACCTCTAGAATTTCTTGTGCACTGTCTGACCTCATGCTGCTGCTGTGGCTGCTGCCGTGAACTACACACTGGTTCATTGTGCCACTGTCTGACCTCATGCGGCTGCATTTGGCTGCTGCCGTGACCTACACACTCTGTCATTGTGCCACTGTCTGACCTCATTGCTGCGGCTGTGCTGCTGCCATGACCTACACACAGTGCCATTGTGCCCCTCTGTGGCCTACCTCCTTTTTTTGCCACCTCTAGAATGGGTCATTGTGGGCCACTGTCTGACCTCATGCTGCGCTGTGGCTGCTGCCGTGCACCTACACACTGTTGTCATGTCCCACTCGTTTTTGCCATCCGACCCCTCCAGCAATGTCATTGTGGCCACTGTCTGACCTTCATGCAGCTGCTGCCGTGACCTACACACTGTGTCATTGTCACTGGTCTGACCTCATGCTGCGGCAGTGGCTGCTGCTGTGACCTACACACTCTGTCATTGTGCCACTGTCTGACCTCATGCTGGCTGCTGCCGTACCTCCAACACTGTGTCATTGTCCCACTCTGTGGCACTACTCCTGTTTTTTGCCACCTCCAGAATGTCATTGGTGCCACTGTCTGACCTCAGTCATGCTGTGGGCTGCCGCCGTCACCGCCACACCTCTGTCACTGATGTTGCCCACCTGAGCCCTAACTTCGATTTTTTCCAGCTTTCGCTGCAGTACTTTCTCAGGCTAATTCCACCATCATTTTTTGTCAGTTTTGCCCTCTAATGCCCAGGGAATTTTAATAGTGAAGCGATTTCTAAGTGGTGGCGGCAGTCATCTGCGTGTCATACTAAAACACAACATTGTATGAAGAACAAACCAAGCTCCCTCTGCATATTTAAGCATGGCACTACGTTCTACAGCACCCTGCAGGTTCTGTGCAGCCTGGACATAGCTGTTTTTTAACGTGATTCGTCCCGAAGTAATTCGGAACTAAGTTATTTTTATCGGGAAATTCGGCGAAGTCACCGAATCGAATTTTTGAGAAATTCGCCCATCTCTAGTAATAATTGTGGAGTGCCGACTGGTTATCATAGTAGCTAGAGCCTAATGAAGGCCATTTTAGTATTTCTATTACACTCAGTATAAGGCAGAGTATAATAGGAGAACCATATTAGAATGTTATTCTACAAAACTATTGTATTGCTGAATAGCGTACAAGCAATTTCCCCCCCCTAGTCTACAAATACCCTAAGGAGAATAAAAGTACAAGTTAGAAAAAAGGTTTTAAAAAAAATAAAAATTTTAAAATGTTGCAAGCTGAAAAAAAATCCAAATAAGAAAAAAGTTAAACGTAACTGGCATCGCAGTTACAAACTGAGACTTTTGGGGCATGGTTGGGCATACTGACATCACACACTGAGTCATGCCCCATAATAACCAAGTGCCAGCATGCCACAGCAGCACATGAGATACAGAAATTGAGGTGAATTCTTCTAAACAGGGGCACAAATAGCAAAACAAATGTAAAAACTCTTCCCTGCACTATCCAAAACAGAAAAAAAATAAATTTTGCTGGAGTTAAATTTAATAAATATACCTGTTCCAACCTGCATACAAATTCAACTTAAGAACAAACCTACAGTCCCTATCCCGTTTGTAACCCGGGGACTGCCTGTAACAATATTTATTCCATACGCTGGATGCCCCAACACAGAAAAATTTAATTTTTTGGGGTCACTTAGGGTCACATGTATGAAAACTGTTTAAGTCTAAAATTCACTTTGTTGGCCATAGCAACCAATCAGAGCGTCCGTTTAATTTTTCCAGAGCACTGATTGGTTGTTGTGGACAACAAAGTGAGTTTTAGACCTAGACAGTTTTCATACATTTGGCCCTTAGTGTTACCAAGAAATTGGAGTAAAAAGTGATCAAAAACTCACATGTATCCCACAATGGTACAAATAGAAACCATACTTCAGCCCCAAATAAACAAGCTCTACCATAACTCCATAAAAAAATAGTTTTTATTTTCTAAAAGTCATAAAACATAACAAAAACTTGGTATCACTGGAATCACACTGACCTGGAAAACACAGATAGCATGACATTAGGCCATGTCTCCACAGCACAGGATTACAGTTGCATTTTTAAGTGGATTCAGTATTTAGAATCTGCAAAAAATCTGACTGTAAACCATCCCCATAGATCGCAATAAAAAATCCAAGCTGTTGTCTACACAGCTCAGATTTTCTACTGTCAGATTTGTAAACTCCTGGCTTATTGAACATGTTCCATAATCTGTTGTATTATGGCAGATTCTGGTACAGTTTCATGTTAAAGGGGCAGCTGAAATCCTAAAACTGACTGCAAAAGCCACAACAGAAACCGCAGTGCGGCGATGGTAAAATACCATCAGATTTTCAACGGCATTTTACCATTGCCGTGCAGACTGTCACGGGTGCCCCTGCGTCTCTCTCTGTGAGCCGCGGGCGCATATATGCTCACTCTGCGGTGGCGAGTGGCGCCGCAACCCGCATGTCGGGCCGCGGGCGCATCACGATCGTTACTCACCTGACCGTGCTCCTGCTCTCCCCTGCTCTGCTGCTCCCGCTCCCTAGAGCACGCGCGCCGTCTCCCTGAGATTTAAAGGGACGGCGCGCCGGTAATTGGGTAAGTGCCGGACGTTGTCCCAATATAGTCCAGCCTCTTCCCTTTGACTCCTGCTGGATCTTTGGTGTTCTCCACGGAGCCAGTCAAAAAGTTACGTGATCAACGGCAACGGGTATCGGTTTTTCCCCGTAATTTTGTTGAGTCCCTGGTAATCAATACAGGGCCATAGGGACCCGTCTTTCTTCTGCACGAAGAAGAAACCCACACCAGCTAGAGAAAGCTCCGTAGCCTTCGTGGTGTCTTCCATGCTCGTGGTGCTGTCTATGCCCGTTTCCTGTCCGCTAGACATCTACGCCTGGCCACATCCGCTCCGCCTGTCTGGTCTCCTGCTTGCCCGACTACCGGTTACTTAGCCACACCTCGGCTGCCGCCATAAGCAGGTCGCGTCAGGGGTAGCGACTTGGTGGAATCCCGCCGCAGCAAGACCATGCCGCATTGCGGCGGGCTCTGGTGAAAACCGGGACCCACTTAGATTCTGCTTCCTGGCGTGGCCTTCAACATCACTTGCGGCGGTCCAGTGGATTCACTATATCCACAGTGTGACAGTAAGATCCAGCCATGGATCCCGCCATGGTGCCCTTACCCACGGTGGCAGACCTCACAACCATTGTTGCCCAACAGTCCCAGCAACTGGCACAACAGGCTCAGCAATTGGACCAATTAACTACCATGATGCAGCAGCTCTTTGGCACACAACAGCAGCTCCCACCACCACCTGTGGCCACTCCGTCTCCAGCGGCACCGCTGGCCTCTGCGGGCCCCAAGCATCGTCTATCTCTTCCCTCCAAGTGTGACGGTGATCCGAAGCTCTGCAGGGGATTCATCACTCAGTGTTTGATTCACGTGGAGCTGATGGCCGACCAGTTCCCGTCCGAACATTTAAAGGTGGCATTTTTCATTAGTCTACTCTCCGACAAGGCCCTGGCATGGGCAACACCCCTCTGGGGCAGAGGTGACCCATTGACAGCGGATCTTCAGGCCTTCTTTAAAGAATTCCGGGGAATATTTGAGGAACCTGCTCGCGCTTCTTTGGCCGAGACTGCACTCCTGAACTTACGCCAAGGGAACTCATCTGTGGGAGATTACGCTATTCAATTTCACACCTTGGCGTCCGAACTGACCTGGAATGAGGCCGCTTTATGTGCCACCTTCAAGAAGGGCCTCTCCAGCAGAGTAAAGGAAGCGCTGTCCATGAGATATCTCCTGACCTCCCTGTCTGACTTGATCCACTTGGCCACCTGTGTCGACGTGTGCTTTGCAGAAAGAGAGGAGGAACTCCTTCAGGAGCGGGATTCTGCCTGATCTTGTCGGGTCCCTCACACAGTTCCTGAATTCCCAAGGCCTTCGCTGTCTCTTCCACAGGCCCCTGTTGAAGAACCTATGCAGCTCGACAGAGTTCATCTCTCCGAGCAAGAGTTGGCCAGACGCCGGAAAGAGAACTTGTGCCTGTATTCCGCTAGTACCGAGCACTTCCGCAGGGACTGCCCACTGCGTCCCAAATGGTCGGGAAACGCTTGCACCTAGGCTTCGTAGGAGAGGGGTCCCTAGGTGTAGGTTTCCCCTCTCCACGCCTGACTATGCCAGTACAGTTCATGATCGATGCAGGACTTTCGTTCCAGACCTCAGCTTTCTTGGGCTCTGGATCTGCGGGGAACTTCGTTCACGCCTCATTGGTGATGCGGTTTCATCTTCCAGTAGTTTGCCTAGGGAAGCCGCTGGGGATCTCTTCGGTCAACGGGGAGCTCCTGAGAGGTTCCTTTATGTTTGTTACCAAACCGCTGGTTCTCCAAGTAGGGGCCCTGCATAAGGAGAGGATCAAGTTCTTTATGATTCCCCGGTCCTTTTCTGTGATTCTTCGGGGCCTACCATGGCTGCAACGCCATAACCTAACACTTGACTGGAAGAGCGGAGAGGTCCTATGCTGGGGACCAGACTGCAAGGACCGTTGTTTGGTGGCACCACGCCCGATGCTTCCCACGTCTCCACCTGTGCCTCACGAACCGTTGCCAGGATTACCTGCGGTGTACCAAGAGTTCGCTGACATATTCTCAGAGAAGCAAGCAGAGACTCTTCCTCCTCATCGGCCGTTTGACTGTCCTATCGATCTGTTGCCAGGAACCAGTCCCCCCAGGGGCAGAGTCTATCCACTATCTGTGCCGGAGACGCAAGCAATGTCGGCCTACATACGAGAGAACCTTCAAAAGGGGTTCATTCGCAAGTCCTCTTTTCCGGCTGGTGCGGGTTTCTTCTTCGTGCAGAAGAAAGACAGGTCCCTATGGCCTTGTATTGATTACCAGGGACTCAACAAAATTACGGTGAGAAACTGATACCCGTTGCCGTTGATCACGTAACTTTTTGACTGGCTCCGTGGAGCCAAGGTCTTCTCCAAGTTGGACCTGCGGGGGGCCTACAACCTCATCCGCATCTGAGAGGGGATAAGTGGAAGACGGCATTCAACACTCGGGACGGTCATTTCGAGTTCTTGGTTATGCCCTTCGGCCTGTGCAATGCCCCTGCGGTCTTCGAGGAGTTTGTAAATGAGAGCTTTTGGGGCCTTCTCTACTCCTGTGTCATCATGTACTTGGACGACATTTTGATCCTTTCTCCCGACCTGAAGACCCACCAACTTCATGTGCGTCAGGTACTCATTTGTCTGCGGTCTAACAATCTCTATGCCAAGTTAGAAAAGTGTCGCTTCCACCAAACTAGGCTGCCCTTCCTCAGTTATGTCATCTCGGACCAGGGGCTTCTGATGGATTCAGCTAAGCAGTCCGCTGTCTTGCAGTGGCGCATCCACTTGGCCTACGGGCCATACAGCGCTTCCTAGGTTTCGCCAACTACTACCGCCAGTTCATTCCACACTTCTCCTCGGTGGTAGCTCCTATTGGGGTGTTAACCAAGAAGAATAGCAACCCAAAGCTCTGGCGACTAGCAGCTGAAGAGGCGTTCTCCCAGCTCAAGGCAGCGTTTGCCTCTGCGTCCGTCTTGTCTCGGCCTGATGTGGAAAGACCTTTTTTCTTGGAGGATGACACTTCTTTGGTCGGTGCGAGACATTAAAGCCACGATTATTACATGTGTTTTGTTCTCCAAAACCCTCTCCCCTACTGAGAGGAACTACACCATTGGGGATCGTGAGCTGCTGGCCATCAAACTGGCCCTGGAGGAGTGGCGACATCTACTGGAGGGCGCTCGCCATCCGGTCACCATATACACCAACCATAAGAATCTCTAGTACCTCCAGACGGCACATCTTAACCCCCCGTCAAGCCCGGTGGTGCCTGTTTTTCTCCAGATTTGACTTCATGATTCAAGACGCCTTGTCCCGTGCCTCCGACATCCTGGGGGAAGAATCTGCTCCCCAGCATATCATTCCGCCGGAACGGTTGATTTCTGCAGCCCCCTTGGATCTCTGGCAACTACCTCCATGCAAGACCTATGTGCGACCTGGTCTGCGGCTCAGAATTCTGAAGTGGGGTCACTGTTCTCGGGTGGCAGGCCACCCTGGTATACGGAAAACTAGCCAGCTTATTGCTCGCTTCTATTGGTGGCCAGATCTTGGCCAGGACGTCAAAGACTTCATTAAGTCATGCCCGACCTGTGCCCGCAACAAGACATCCTACTTCAAGCCTGCGGGACTGTTACTACCATTGGCCATTCCAGAGCGCCCGTGGTCTAATATCGCTATGGATTTCATCACTGACCTCCCTCCTTCTGCTGACAACACGGTCATTTGGGTGGTTACTGACCTTTTCTCTAAGATGTCACACTTCATTCTACTGCCTGGCTTGCCTTCCGCTCCTCATCTTGCCACCTTGTTTTTTCAGCATATCTTCCACCTGCATGGCCTTCCCCGCCATATTGTTTCGGATCGAGGGGTTCAGTTTTTGTCCAGATTTTGGCGGACCCTCTGCTCCCAACTAAAGGTGAATTTGGACCTCTCCTCCGCCTACCACCCACAGACTAATGGGCAGGTGGAACGGGTCAACCAGATCCTTGGGAATTATCTACGTCACTTTGTATCTGCACATCAGGACGACTATCCTGGGCAGAATTTTCCTACAATTCCCTGGACTCCAAGTCGGCTGGCGCCTCGCCATTCTTCATTTTGATTGTGCTTCATCCCCGACCGCCCCTCCCCCTGTCCTCTGCTTCGGACACCGCCGCTGTGGACATGTTGGTCCGAGACCTAAAGACCGTCTGGAATGATACGCGGCAATCGTTACATCGTTCTTCCGCTCGGATCAAGAAACGGGCTGATAAGTATAGAAATCCTTCTCCGAATTTTGCTCCTGGGGACAAAGTATGGCTCTCTTCCAAGTACGTCCACCTGAAAATCCCCACCTACAAGCTGGGTCCTCGGTTCCTTGGTCCTTTTGAGATCCTGAAGAAGATTAACCCAGTGGCCTATAAACTCCGGCTGCCACCCACGATGCGGATTAAGATCTCATTCCACGTTTCCTTGCTTAAACCTTGCATCCTAAATCGCTTTGTCGCCGGTTGCGGATTTCTCTGATGTCTTTGTGGTTAAGGACATTCTGGCCATGAAGACTGTCCGAGGCAGGCGGTACTTCCTCATTGATTGGAAAGGGTTCAGACCTGAAGAGAGATCGTGGGAGCCGGAGAACAACATCGTGGACTGTGCGCTTCTTCAGAGGTTCCTTCTGGCCAAGAAGAGGGGGAGGCCCAGGGTACTGTCACGGGTGCCCCTGCGGCTCTCTCTGCGAGCCGCGGATGCATCCGTGCTCCCTCTGCGGTCGTTACTCACCTGACCACGCTCCTGCTCTCCCCTGCTCTGCTGCAGCCCAGTGTGCGTGCTCCCGCTCCCTAAGGCGCGCGCGTGCCGGCTCTCTAAGATTTAAAGGGCCAGCGCGCCGGTAATTGGGTAATTGCTGGGCGCTGTCCTAATATAGTCCAGCCTCTTCCCTTTGACTCCTGCTGGATCTTTGGTGCTCTCACCTTTAGAGAAAGCTCCGTAGCGTTCGTGGTGTCTTCCATGCTCGTGGTGCTGTCTACGCCCATTTCCTGTCCGCTAGACATCTATGCCTGGCCACATCCGCTCCGCCTGTGTGGTCTCCTGCGTGCCTAACTACTGGTTACATAGATTTGAAAAAGGAAAAGGGGGAGGAAGGAAATTTACCAGGGGTTTAGCTACTAGTCCATACTCTACTGGTAGTGGCTAAATGGTGCTTGTTAAGAAACCGGTTGGTAGCTGCGTTACTGTCATTTGCCATCTTCGATAGCCAAACAGTACCTTTATTCTGATGGGGTGGTGGTGGAATGGCACAAGGAAGCAAAAAATAATTTAAGCGATGGAGGCTATTCATTTATTCATTGTGCAACATTTGACACAATCAGAGATAAATGAGTTGATGGTTAATTTTCAATATACAAAATGGTATCTGACAGGACTAAAGGGGCAGTTTTGGAGAAAAGGATTCAGACAAATTCTGCAGATTAGGACAATTATTAGATACATTGTTTTAGTGAGGTTGTATTCGCCATTTCACTCTTTTTTTTTAACTTCTAGTTTGAGACGTTGTGCAAGTCTAATTTGGCAAGGACGGTGTTCAGAATTTTTCCCTTGAGGGGGCCCTTGGGAGCCATTGATTGAGTTAAATTTGGGTTTCCCTTTTGGTAGTCTGTCCCCAAGGTTTAAATGTTTTAACTACTTAGATACATAGGGCGACATTTATGATCTTTGGTGCCCAGGCGCCATTTTTATTGCAGGTGTTTGTAGCGTAGAATGCACCTGAATCTATTAATCTAGATTTTGTGCTTTCTAGCTACAAAGCGACAATTCTGGCTCGGATAAACCTCTTTTAAAGTGCTCTACCTGGTCCAGCAGTAATGCACTTGAATTTGCCGTACTGAAGCTATAAATGTGTAGCTTTATACGGTTGTAGTGCGACACGCCCCCAGCACACCCCCCAATCTCAGGCACATTACAAAGTGCTGCGGGCGCTCTGTAATGTGCCTGATACTGGAGTGCGCCTGTTTAAAAATGGGGCTTCTTCTGGCGCAGCCCTGTTTAAAAAGTCCCAAAAAAGCTTTTATTTTGATTTTGTTTGCATACTGAAATTTCATCTATGGGGGTTTTGTATGGTTTTGGGGAAAACCTTAGGAATTTTTTATTTTGTTTTTTGTATATTATTTTTAAAAGTTTAAGGTAAAATTGTATTTTTTAAATTGGAAAAAAAAAAAAATTTTTTCAAAATGAATTCCATTTTATTTGTTACTGGGGAAAGTTTTTTAAAAGTCAGAATGTCAATAAAAATTGCTTGACAAAAAACTATAAAAGTATTTTCAGTTTAAAGGCACGGCTACTTTTTTTGGGGGTTTCTAAATTTGGGGGACTGTCCAATTTGAAAAATTAAAGACCAAAAAACAGCATGTTACTGTTTTTCCATGCGATTGGCGCTAAAAGCTAAAAAAGAAACAGGAAATTTCATAGACCCTTGAAAGGGGGAAAATGGGACACTGCAGTTAATGTACAGATGGTCTGGGGAACTTGGCCTATGCAGCCCCTTTCATTTTCGGTTTGTTTGGGGTCTAAGAGGTATCCCCCACCCCCCCCCAATTTGGCAATGGGCCCACCACTTTTTTTAAAATGGGAATCCCAAATTTTAAATAACCCCCATTTAAAAAGGAAAAATAAGGCATTGAACCCCAGCAAGGGAAGCCTGGTTTTCCATGTTTAAGCAAATTTTCCTTCCCTTTTGGGTTTTGGGAAAAATTAATTATTTTTTCCTTTTTTGGGTATCCTGTTTTTTTTTTTCTCTTTTTTTTTCCCTTTGTCATATTTTTTTTTCCATTCTTTGCCCCTTTTTAGAGCAAAGCCCATGAAAATTTTTAAAACAGGCAGGGGGGAAAAAAAAACACTTTTCACTAAAATTTTTACATGTTTTTTTAAAAGAAAAAGGGAGATAGAAAAGGTTTGCAGATATAGCGGGGGGGGGGGTTTAAGTTTGTGGGAATTTAGGAAAAATTGTTTTTTTTTTTACTGGGGGATGTTTTTTATTATACGATATCTCACTATTTTTCTAAAAATTTTGAAATATTACATGGCAGCTAGAAGATTAAACATTTTGAAAAATTTCGGGATTAGATTTTAAAATAGATTTTTTTTCTTTGTTATGTTACTTTTATTAACATAGATTCTTAAAACATGTTTGTTAGGGTAGGGGGAAAAACGGGTCATTAGATAGGGAGGACTATTATCCTCTAGGTTTTAAAAGTGTGATGTGGTGGATACCTTCCTAGGGGGAGCAGTACATACTTTTATTCATAAGATTATGTTGGCACAGATATGTTTTCCCTCTTTTTTTTAAAACTTTTTTTATCCTGCCAAAAAATTTATAATTAAAATGACATATTGACAAATTTATTTTAGCAGAGCATTAAAAATTAGGGGCGCCAAGGGACTGTGTTTAACCCCGAAACCCGCCCTCCTTTAAAGGGTTTGGGCATTTCCAAGATTAGTCTTGAAATTTTTTGAGGTTTTTAAAAAGGGGGTTTTTATTTTAAAAAAAATTTTAATTCATTGGGGGGTAAGATGATCCAAAAAAAAGGAAAAAAAAAAAAAAAAAAAAAAAAAAAAAAAAAAAAAAAATTTTTCTGTTGGGCCCCCCTTTCTGCCCTTCAAAAATTTCCCTTAATCCCCTTTTTTTTGGCTTCCTGACATGCTGGAGAGGCTTGCTCTCCATTGTAAGTGAATAGAGAGGGAGCCTCTCCTCTGTGTCAGGACCAGTACCTAGAAGTCAAGAGGGGGATTTTCGGGAGTTGGGTGTCACCACCGGGGGGGGGGGCCCCGCCAGGCAAAAAAGGTTTTCCTTCAACCTTGGGGGCCCAGTGAGTGTAATATTTTTTTTTTCCCGGACACCCCCTTTTTCCTCATTATTACTCAAAAAAAGGGCCCTTAAACCCACAATTCCCTTTGACTTTTCAACCCCGCCCCAAAAATTTAAAAACTTTTAAAGTTTTTATCTGACTTATCTTACATGAAATAACCGTTTTTTGGTCAACTTAAAAGGGGTTTTCTGGGTACAAAGATAGTTTCAAAAAGTAGGGGGAAACTAAATGAAACGTTTTCCAAAAAATATTTCATTGTTTTATCTTTTTTTTTTTTAAGGAAATACAAGGATTTTTTTACCTTTTTGTGCTCTCTTGGTTCCCCCAAACACTGGCCCGTGTCCTTCCCCCCCCCTTGTTTGTTTTATTTTGATAGCAGGGAGGGGGATGTCTCAATAGGGGCCCCGCCAAACCCGTTTGGAAAACTTGTGGTTATCTGACCCTTTTAGAAAAAAACACAGTAAATTTTCAAATATTTACATTAGCCCCAGCAGATTCTCCGACCCCAGGGGAATTTTTAATTTATGTAAAATTTGACTGAAAAACCGGGATGTCTTTTTAAAACCACAGAGCCCCCTTAATTTCTAATTACAGGACGTTGAAAAGGAAAATGGGGCAAGCAAAGCGCATTATTTTATTTTAGGCCTTTTTGAAAAAATTTTAGATGAGACAACCTCTTTAATTTCAATTTTTTGAAAATGTTTAATGGAAAAAAAAACTGGATGTCCAGAAAAAAAATATGGAAAAAAAAAAAAAAAAAGGGCAAACAAGCAAAACCTTGGGAAATGGCCCCAAAAGGAAAAAGGGTAAAAAAATTCCTTGGGAAAGGGAAAACCCCACGGAACCCTGCCCCCAAAAAATTCATTCCCCGTGATAGAAGGATTAAAGCCCTGTAGCTAAACAAAGTCAAAAAAACAAAAATGTTTGAAAAAATGTTGATAACAGATTAAAAGAGAGTATATAAACAAACAACAAATGCAATAAAACAGGCAATATACATATAAGAAAATAAACAGCTTTAAAGTAGTCATTAAAACAGGGCGGATGGGAGGCTAATGTTTTCACTTGTTCCTCTGGCAAGAGAAAGAAGTAGAAAGAGAGAGAGAGAGAACAGAAAGTTAGAACTTTTCCTAAACCCTATCCTCTTCACTGTAAAACACTATAGGCCACATGTATGAAAACTGTCTTGGTCTAAGTATTTCTAAGACTTAGAAAGTCTAAGTAAACAAAAGTAATTAGTCTCCTTTGTTTGTGAGATCATATAACACTCCAGCTCTTAAGTTCTGTGCGCCCACCTGTGTGATGACATCATCCCTGCTGTCAGAGACGACAACAAAGAAATCTCCTCAACAAAGAAAAATAAACAAAGTAATTTATGTGGAAAATGTCTTCATTTACTGTTCCCTACATGTAGAAAGCTAATCTTTGTAGTGAGACAACCCTTTTAAGATTAGGAACAAAAAGTGCAAACAATTCTATTTATACATTTCTATAAAACATGCAAAAGTTTTTAAGTAAAAAGTCCCATAAAGTATAGATACAGAACACTTAAAGGGGTATTCTAATGTCATTGATTAGCTTTAAACATGTAGGTAAAGGCAAGTAAAAACTTTTACCAAGTACACTGCTTGTTATCTCCTGCTTGGGAACACAAACTTTTCTAGGTTACCAACCACCCGACCCCATAGACTTTCATTATCCACGGCGGGTATCCCGTCGGGATAATGAACATGTCACTTTCTCCCGGCTCGCCGAATTTCGCGAGCGGGGAGAGGAGATGGAATCCATAGTTCTCTATGAGAACTGTGGATTACCGTAATGACTGGGACGGATTTCACCCGTGTTTAAGCGCAGTACGGCGCGTAATACGGACTGAAATCCATCCCAAAATCAGCCGTGTGAACATAGCCTAACAGTGATGGTGACGTCACTCCCAGTTTATTTTTTACTGGCACATTTTAACCATTTAGCGCTCTATAGCTTTCTTCCCTGTTGTTTAAGGTCTTCAATCATCAATATCCCTCTAACAGGCTCAGCTATTAATAACAGACCTGATATGAGCAGGCTCTGTGAAAATGCATGGTGAGAACACCCCTTTAACAAAAAAGAAGAGATTAGTGAGATTCATTGGCACTGCATTTAACTGGCTCAAGTGAAATATAAGTGTGTTGGTTGCTAAGGTGCCTGTGGCCATTACTGCCTGGTGGCTCAGACCATACTCATTCCTTCTCAGTATCAGTCATTAGAATAGACTGCAACCCTAAGAGGCCGCCCCAGAGCCCAATTCAGAGCCCTTTACTGGGCATCCACCATCTTTACATGCATTATAGTTTTGGTGGCCTCTTATGTAACAGAGAAACGGTTGACCAACTCCATCATAGCTTACAATGTGCAAATACAACCACTGCACCTCTGATACTTACTATCCTAAAACTGCAAACAATGACCAATACATAGAAGAGCTGGGTGCTATGATGCAGAACATGGATGACTAAAGTGAAGTATCATGGTAGCTCAGTAGTTCGTACTGTTGCTTTGCAGTGTTGATTTCCTGGGTTCAAATCACACATCTGCAAGGTATTTATATGTTCACCCTGTGTTTGCGTGAGTTTCCTCCAGGTACTCCGCTGTCCACCACACTCCGAAGGAATGTAGATAGGTTAATATGGAATTTAGACTTTGAGCCTCAGTGGGGACAGGATCATTGTGAATAATGACAATTTCTGTACAGATAATGGCCCTATATGAATGAATAAAAATTATTTAACATCGCAGAAGTCATAGCCTGGGGCATGACAAGTAACTATGGAGGCCCCAGTGCATCAAGTTTAGAAAATAAAGAGATATTACACAAGAATAATGTTGGAGTAAGAGTGCACTCAGTAATTTCGTGGGCTGTGCTGTCCAGTTTTGGGGTGGTCCAAGGGCATTCCTGGGTGGTTCTGGGCCTTTTAGCCCCGGCATCCTGTCCAGATGGATAGCATTTCTGCTATTTAGGATACACGAAAAATGTGAACTAACAACCTCAGAAATTTTTTCATGTATCCTAAATAGCAGAAATGCTTTTTCAAAAATTCCTATGTGCCTTTTGATAGTTTTTTTTAGTTGCTATTGTGCTACTGATATTGGAATGTGTATGAATATTCCTGCCACACCAGTGTGCACCTATGCTCATTTAAAAAAATTTTGGGGGATGTGCAAAGCCAAATACTGTTTTCTAGCTTGTGTATGGAGGAGTGGCTGCCTCCTCGTTGGTTTTTCGAACTCCACCCACCTTCACAGGTTTTACATCAATGCAGTGTACCTAGTAGCTGATGCCTTCATTCCCTGAAGTATGGAGGTTTGAACAGGCCCTAAAGAGAGATAACGTTAGTGTAGGAACCCACCTGCATTTGAGGTTCCCTTGAAGATTGGGAGGTGGGCTTCAGCAGTTTTAATTAAAGATGTGAACTAAGAACCTCAAAAAATGTTTTCATGTATCCTAAATAGCAGAAATGCTTTTTCAAAAATTCCTATGTGTCTTTTGATAATTTTTTTTAGTTGATAGTGTGCTACTGATATTGGAATGTGGATCTTACAAGTAAATCATGTTGCCCAAAAATTGGCATTTATTATTATTCATTTGGGGACAAATCTCAATGACAGGGCTGCGGCATATATGGTTGGCCCCAAGAGGACCATTAGGCCGGGTGCACACATAATAATCACATGGTGGCCACGGTATGGTATTAATGCGGCTGAAACCAACATAAAGGGGAAGCAATAGGATCTGAAATAAACTTCAGCTATAAGCAGAAGATTTTGAATGGCCATTCAGCAACTACTGTTTTTCTGCAATACCAAATGGCCACTAGCAAGTAAACTGCTTGTAGTTTAAAGAGGACTGATCACCTCCGGAAAACCTCATCAAGTAATAGAAGACTAAAATTAGGAAAATAAAAGCATGTCACCTATAATTCAGTAAAATAAAAAGAAGTGAGACTGAAGTTGGGCCAAATGGACTCCTCACAGCATGATGAATCACTATATTGACAGCTCTGTGAAGGGAGAGCCTGTAAATCTGTAATATCTGTGCACTGCGGAGATGGGTGCTGTTAGGTTAGGTCCACACAGCAAAGTAAAAAAGGTGTCCAAAATCAGACAGCATTTTCACTTTACTAGACCGCTGGGTTTTTACGCATTTTTTGTGCAAAAACCAGTGGTCAGATTTTGGTTTCCCGCCGGCCCAGTACATTAGGGCTGCGGGAATCCGACGTTGTTCCCGCTGAATATAAAACATGTTTGATATGGCACCGGACGTTTTTCGTTTTTGGTTTCCCTCAGTCAAAATTCCGTGCTGTGTAGACTAGAGCACAGATTTTCTATTGAGGGCTACACAGCACAGGTAACGGTCGGTTTTTCAGTTGATTCAAAATACTGAATCCACTGTAAAAATGAATAAAATCATGTGCTGTGTAGACATAGCCTTAAAGGGGTTTTTCAGCGGATTTACGGCAGATTCAGTATTTAGAATCTGCCAAAAATCCGACGGTACACAGTGCTATGTAGACCTGAATGGAAAATCCGTGCTGTAGTCTACACAGCACAGATTTTTTCTGGTTGGTTTTTTAAATATGCTGGATCTTCTGCAGGATTGACATCGGATTCCCCTACATTCAATATATGGGGACAATGGCAAATCTGAAAACCGACTGCGGTTTTTAGTGCAAATCTGTTCCAAAAATCGTGGTCGAGGATGATAAAATGTCGTCAGATTTTGGAGAACATTTTAACGTTGTTAAAATGCATTATTTTCTTGCTGGATGTTATTACACTAGAAGCAATGTAATATGATTACCTGTGTGTTATGGAGGAGAAGGGAAGGCTGGAAGTAAAAGCAACATCAAAACCCTGTCACACATATGTCCAAAGTGTCCGTTGGCTACAGTCTATGTATAGTTAGAGACTCAGATTAACCCTATACATGCAGGTATGTCCTCAACTCCCCCTGTGCAGTTAGTATTTTCCAGGGAAGAATTGTGATCTTTCTCTGACAAAATGAAAGTAACACCTGTTTCCGTGTAATAGTGAGGAAAATCCTCTGATTTGCTAATGACATGTATTTAGGAAGTCTTATAATGTTATCTACTTTAAATTTCTGTTTGTCTATGTGGTGGTGATGAGTGCTCTATAAGTTAAAGAGGTCTTCTCACCACATTGATTAGCTTTAAACATGTAGGTAAAGGAAAATAAAGAGTACTACCAAATTTATTGCTGTTCTGATTTTGCTTCTCTTCAGAGTTAGGAGCAGATCTTAACTCCTGCTTTTGCATACGGGCTTACCTAGTTATCATCCACCTTTCCTTGCTCTTACAGGCTGCAACAATGGTCGGGATGATGACTCCTGCCCTACTGTGTTTTCTCGAAAGTCAGGAGCTTTTTTACATAACTGACTGACAAGTGTTAACCTTTTACAGCTCTGTAGCTTGTGCACTATAGTTTACAAACCTCCAGCACTCGTGTCAGAGATGTTGGGGGATGTTCACATGATGTCCATGCATATTCTGCCTATGAAAACCGTGTCGTCTGTTGCGTATTTAACTAGTATTTTTTTTTACTAAATTACATGCTTATTGCATGTGGATCTAGAGGTGTTTTTCAGATTTGATTTTGAAGTCAGAACGAGTCAAATTCTTGCCGATTGGTTTTGGATTCAGATCTGAGTTAAAAACCACTTGCAATGCACATACAAATGCTTTGGCCATATATTTCATGAGGATTTCCATGTGTTTTCTGCGTGAAATATAACCAAAGAATGAGCATATTAAAAAATCTTTGACAGTCCATCAGTTTTGAAAACGATGCGCTGAAAATACGCTTTGTATGAACTATTACAAGTATTTTCTAATAAGGTAAATGGGAATCTTTAATGGTTGGAGTAGTGGATCTGTTGTACCACTGCAGGTGATGGTATAAGCCGCACCGGGGAGCGAAGTCTACGGGGCCGCTGGTTTTCACAAGAGCCCGCTGCAAAGCGGGTTGGACTTGCTGCAGCAATTGAACCCCCAAGTCGCTACCCCTGGCGTGACTTGCCTGCAGTGGCAGCCGAGGTGAGGAGAGGTACAGAATCGTAAAGCAGGCTCGTGGTCAGGGACAGGAAGGAAGGTTAGGACAGACGGCAAAGGTTCATGGTCAAGGAATGTAGCAAAGGAACTGGAACACGGTAGAACAAAACACAGTCTGAAATCCTTTCTCTAAGGCTTAGAGCACTGTAGATCTGGCAGGGAAGTAAGGAAGGAGCTCAGAATATATAGGGTCAGCGCCCAGCAATTAGCCAATTACTTGCGTGTTGGCCCTTTAAATTTCAGAGAACCAGTGCGTGCGCCCTAGAGAGTGGGGGCACGTGCACCGGCTGGCAGAGAAAGACGGACAAGCAGGAGCGTGGCTAAGTGAATACATGCCGGCATAATGAGCGCGCCCGTAACCGGACATGCGAGCCGCCGCGCCACCCGTCCTCGGCAGGGTGCGGGGAGTGGGGACACGGGAGCGCCCGCAGCCAGCATGTTGGGCTGCGTGCTGCCCATAACAGAATCATCTTCTTTCAGCTTTCAAAGAGGATTTTTAGGCAGAATCATGCGCATAATTAGAGAAGGCTAGGCCCCATAGCAAACTTTGGAGTGCCCCCCTCGACAATTCTTCTCCCGACCATAAACAATTACCAGAACCTGTTAATTATAGTCATGCATTTACTAGATAATACAAAGAGCAGAAATCTCCCCATACATATCACCATCATACTGGTACCAAACAAATCCCACTATACCAAAACCAACATTACCAATAACACCACTACATTATACTGCCAGAACGTAACCACAAATTACCACCACATAGTGACTGAATAATACCCCTATACTATTAGTGAATAAAGATCAGTATGCAAAGACCAATATTACTGCTATACACTCACCTGCCACTTTATTAGGTACACCATGCTAGTAACGGGTTGGACCCCCTTTTGCCTTCAGAACTGCCTCAATTCTTCGTGGCATAGATTCAACAAGGTGTTGCAACGATGCTCAATTGGTACCAAGGGGCCCAAAGAGTGCCAAGAAAATATTCCCCACACCATGATACCACCACCACCAGCCTGAACCGTTGATACAAGGCAGGATGGATCCATGCTTTCATGTTGTTGACGCCAAATTCTGACCCTACCATCCGAATGTCGCAGCAGAAATCGAGACTCATCAGACCAGGCAACGTTTTTCCAATCTTCTACTGTCCAATTTCGATGAGCTTGGGCAAATTGGAGCCTCAGTTTCCTGTTCTTAGCTGAAAGGAGTAGCACCCGGTGTGGTCTTCTGCTGCTGTAGCCCATCTGCCTCAAAGTTCGCCGTACTGTGCATTCAGAGATGCTCTTCTGCCTACCTTGGTTGTAACGGGTGGCTATTTGAGTCACTGTTGCCTTTCTATCAGCTCGAACCAGTCTGCCCATTCTCCTTTGACCTCTGGCATCAACAAGGCATTTCCGCCCACAGGACTGCCGCTCACTGGATGTTTTTTTCTTTTTCGGACCATTCTCTGTAAACCCTAGAGATGGTTGTGCGTGAAAATCCCAGGAGATCAGCAGTTTCTGAAATGCTCAGACCAGCCCTTCTGGCACCAACAACCATGCCACGTTCAAAGGCACTCAAATCACCTTTCTTCCCCATACTGATGCTCGGTTTGAACTGCAGGAGATTGTCTTGACCATGTCTACATGCCTAAATGCACTGAGTTGCCGCCATGTGATTGGCTGATTAGAAATTAAGTGTTAACGAGCAGTTGGACAGGTGTACCTAATAAAGTGGCCGGTGAGTGTACAGTGATCATATAGTAGTAGATATCAGTTGTACATAGGCTCTGCAGACTGTATATTACTACCATACAGTGACCACATAGTGGTAGATATCAGTGTACACTCTGACGAGTCTTTCACTTTGTCTTTTCTTCTGCATCTGGTCCAGACCGCCATAATGACTTCTCCTGGTCACCACTCATCCCTGCAGATGTGGACACAAATATCTCAGAATCCTCACTTTTCTAGCACTTCCCTCACTGTCCCCCACCTATGTATAAACTTCCCACATGTGGGAGAGTGGTTATATGCCATAGCTTAAAAGTGCAATCTCGTAGGAAGAGGGGAAGAACAGAGGACTCACCCCCTGGAGAATGTGCTACAGTTATGGCCTGTTGTCTCTCAGAATTATATTATCAGTTAGGTAGATAGTAGTTTCAAGTCGGTAGGTAGGCTCTAGAGAGCTAGGTAGACCCCCTTTAGATAGGTTGCTAGGACCTAGGAAGATTGGTAGCCAGTAATTAGGCCCCAGATAGGTAGGTAGTAGATAGGCCCCAGGTAGGTCGGTAGGTAGATTGGCCCTAGGTAGGTAGGCAGTAGTTACGTCCCAGGTAGGCCACAGGTAGGTAGGTATATAGGTCTTAATAAGGTAGGTAGCAGGGTCGTCGCTAGGCCACAGTTCACAATGTGGCGTAAAAGTACATAACATAGTTCAGAATATGGCATAAAAATGCTGTGTGAACGTAGCCCTACTGCGCAAACTGTAACACAGAGAGCCCAGGCCCTGTTTTAGGATGCTAGCAATGCCCCTGGTAGGTAGGCTACAGGTATGTAAGTAGATTGGCCCTTGGTAGGCAGTAGTTAAAGGGGTTGTCTCACTACATTGATTCATCTTACCTCAGTCCTGTTTCCTTGGTTTCATTTTGAATTCAGGGGCGTATTTACTGGCTTCTACTAGGCTGCAGTAGTATCCAGGTCTGTAGCTATAGCAACCAGTGCTGGCAGCCTATCAGGAGAGACTGAACAGGTCTGTAGCTATAGCTACCTGAGGAGCTGATGCAGCCCATACAAGAGGGGATACCTAGGAATAGGTAGGACACTGTTAATGGAAACATATTGCAAAGTGACTTGTTTTTGCAAGATCTTTAACATAAAAAGCAATCTTTGTAGTGAGATAACCCCTTTAAGCCCTAGTTAGGTAGGTAGCCCCCAGGTAGGTAGATAGGAAGGCCCTTATGTAGATAGGTCCTTGTTAGTTAGGCCCCAGATAGGTAGGTAGAACTCGGGAAGCTAGGTAGACTCCGGTTAGATAGGTTGGTAAGCCCTATGTAGGTAGTTAGGCAGCAGTTAGGCAACAGGAATGTAGGTAGTAGTTAGGCCCCAGATATCTAGGTCATAATTAGGTAGATTGGAACTAGATAGGAAGTAGTTAGGCCCAAGTTAGACATGTTGCCCCCAGGTAGGTAGCTTGGCAGTTTGTAGGCCCCAGGTATCTAGATTGGTAAGTTGTAGGTAAGTTCAAGGTTGCAAGGTATGCTATAGGTAGGCCCCAGGTAGCTATGTATGTAAGCTGTAGGTGGACTCCAGGTAGGTAGGTAGCTAGATAGGTAGGCCAGGCCCAAAGGTAAAAAAGTTCCACCACTGGGCAGAATCCACACGGAATCTGACTAGAAATCCTCATTGTGTGGACAGAGTCTTGCAGGATCAGCTAGGAATAGCAAAATTTATATGACAATCACTTCTATAGAACCACCCACAGTCTGACCAGGATGTGTAATCCTGAAGCTGGCTGTGGCTTTCTAAAAAAGCATGGTTAAAGGGGTTGTCTCGCTACAATGATTGGGTTTTAATTAAAAGATCTTTAAAAAACAAGCAGCTTTGCAATATATGTTCATTACAAATGTCCTACTGATTTTGAGTTATCCCTGGTAGTAGGAGTACATCAGCTCCTCAAATCACCATAGCAGCCGACTTGTTGATTTTTCTCTCACTGGCTGTCAGTGCTGGTGACTCATCAGCTTCTGAATACAGTTCAGAGCACAGAGCCCCTCCCGCACAGTATGCTTCTGTAGGGAAGGGAGGGGGAGGGCTCTGGCTTCTGTGTCTGTGTGGATTAACCCTGTGTGTGCCTGCTCCCTCCTGCTCTCTACACAGATTGAGGAGAGCAGAGGTAAGGCCGATCTGTGGTCAGTACGATGTAACAGCAGTGAAGTGTGTTACTATAATCATGATGTGTCTGTGGAGCATTGACTATACTAATAGAACAGATCAGGGGGCACGTGAACACTTCATATCCCTCCCTGCTCTGCTGTATTAGTGACACATCGCGATTATAGTAACACACTTCACAGCTGCCCTATGTCTGTTCTGACAGGGTTTTTGTGTTGTTGCTTGAGATGTCCGTGGAGATTTGTATGCTAAGCAGGGGGTATAGGAACACTTACGTCCCCCCTGCTCTGCTATTAGCATAAACAGCTTCACAGACCTCTCCACACTCATAGATCAGCCCTCTCCTGTCTCCTGACTCTGTGGAGAGGAGCAGCAAGAGCTCAGCCACAGCACAGTGCAGCTGATTCAGCAGTGAGCAACAGATCTAGGCAGGCACACACAGGGTTAACCCTGGCAGCAAACCCCCTCACCCTCCCCCTGCTATATAGAAGTTACTGCAGTCAGAGGAGGAGCGCTGTCTGTGTGCTGAGGGGAGGGGGGAAGGGGGAGGAGAAGAGGCAGACAAGAAGCAAGCCCGTGAATGCAAAAAATCCTATGCTGTCAGACACACTGAAGTAGGCTGAAAGCCTGTAGTGAGACAATTCCTTTAACTTGAAAAACTCACTACATTCATTAGACAAGGTAAGAAGCTCGGTGCTAAAGAGGACATCTTAGCCTTTTACTGACCACATGTCAAAAAAGAAAAAGGTACATACACCAAAGTAAACCTGCTGGGACACTTCTATTTGGTGCATATGCTGTCTTATTTAACAATATGTTAAGGAGTACTTACATTTATATAATCTTACAGTTTCCCAACAGCCCTTGGAGGGCAGCTCTAATGCTGATGTGACCCTCAGTGAAAATTAGTTTCTCATGCTTTAGATATGGAGGCTGCCGCCTTGTTATTAGATCCCAGAGTCGATTGCTAAGCTCTTATAAATCTACTGGAGACCTTAACAACTGGCTTAATGACCGACTTTAGTTCCCAGAGTCGATTGCTAAGCTCTTATCAATGGACTTGAGGTCTTAACAACCGGCCTAACGACTGTTAGTGACTTCACAACGCAGTAAGTTATATGTCCCCCAGTATAGATAATAGGGTCTTCCAGTAAGTTATATGTCCCCCAGTATAGGTAATAGGGTCCCTCAGTAAGTTATATGTCCCCTAGTATAGGTAATAGGGTCTCCCAATAACTTTCATGTCACTAAGTAGGTGGATATATGCTTTATAGGTCCCCCAGTGGGTATATAGGCAGGTTATAGGTTCCCCAGCAGGTATATAGGCAGGTTATAGGTTCACCAGTAGGTATATAGGAAGTTTATAGGTTCCCCAGTAGGTATATAGGCAGGTTATAGGTCCCCCAGCAGGTATATAGGAAGGTTATAGATCCCCCAGTAGGTATATAGGCAGGTTATATGACCCCAAGCTGGTATATAGGTCCCCCAGTAGGCATATAGGCAGGTTATAGGTCCCCCAGTAGGTATATAGGAAGGTTATAGGTCCCACAGCAGGTAGAAAGGGCTCATTAAAAATAAAAAACTAACAGTACTCATCTTTCCCCCGCTCCCTGAAGCTCCTGCTGTTTTCCGTCCTTTTCCTGCACAGATGGCGTGACGCTATCAGGCTGCGCAGGCAGCGTGATGACACTCTCACCGACTGTGCTGTGTACTCTGTGAGCCAAAAGCATGCTTGCGCCTCACCGGAGTACTCTGCAGCATGGAGAGCATTCGCTCTCTGCTCTGCAGAAGCCTGCAACTGTATGTGTGTCCATAGGACATATAGTTAGGCTCTACCGCCGCCATTGCCAATCACCAAGGTCCCAAGTCAATGCCTTAGCGATTGGTGTTGACTTGGGACCTTAACGGTCGACGGCAGATAGCGGTGCCGGGGAATACTTGTTATGGCTAGAGTCCTGGGTATAAATAGATCATTAGAGAGATTTCAATATTAACCCTTTATATTTTTATACATATTTTTTAGGTTACCCCAAAGCCATCTTTTCTCTAAACTAATTTTGATAATCTTTCTTGATATTGTAGTCCACCCATTCCTATTTTTGCTGCCTGTCTTTGAACCTGTTCAAGCTCTGCTATGTCAATCTTGTACACGGAGTTTCTTATAGCACAAAAAAGTGCAGTATTAACACAAAAAGAGCTGCCTGCAACATATATTACACTTAGGCTATGTTCACACAGCTTATTTGGGCACGTATTTCAGCCCGTAATTCACGGTGTACTGAAATACGTCCCAGTCATTTTGGTAATCCACAGTTCTCATACAGAACTACGGATTACGTCTCCTCTCTCCGCTTGCCGAATCCGCCGTGGGGGGAGATAAGTGAGGCTATGTTCACACGGCTTAATTGCGGGGCGTAATTACGCACCGCAAATACGCAGTGAGGACGGGGGTGGGAGCGGGTGGCCGGCACCTCGCCGACCCATAGACTATCATTACTAGCGGCGCGTATACGCCGCTAGTAAATTACATTATATCCCCCACGGCGGATTCGCCGAGCGGGGAGAGGAGACGTAATCCATAGTTCTCTGTGAGAACTGTGGATTACTGTAATGACTGGGACGTATTCCAGCCGTAATTCGCGCAGTACGCTGTGAATTACGGGCTGAAATACGTGCCCAAATAAGCAGCATGAACATGGCCTGACATGTCATTTACTAGCGCCGTATACGCGCCGCTAGTAATGATAGTCTATGGGCCGGCGAGGTGCCGGATCCCCGCTCCCGCCCCACCCCCATTCACACGCCGTAATTGCAATTAAGCCGTGTGAACATAGCCTTACATGACCAGAAAAAATATTTACAAACCGCACATAAATATAACAAACTCCAAAGATCATCTACCATACGTGATGTGTTCCACCAATGCCTTCTTCTGGGATAATATTAATCTAATGTCTTAAAGTGCTTCTATAGCCATTTGTGATACTGTACTGTAGATTGGGCATTGTTGGGATGTGTATCCAGACAACTTTGGCTGACAACTTTTCAGCCTATGGTCAAAGTGTGGGTGGAATGGTGGATCACTGTTGGCCATGGTATCTTGTAGGACTGTGGCCACATCTTGAAAATAAAAATAGCAAAATCTGCATAGGGTTTGTATACTTTTCTAATGTTCATAACTTCTTCCATTGTTCAGAAATTTCTTCTGCAATGCCAAAAACTTTAAAACTAGCCACAGTCTATGTACGTGTAGATGTTTATGTCTATATAATGGAATATATCTGAAATAAGGAATAGAAATGGTGATCCCTTTTGGGGACAGAGGCAGATGTGGGTAAACACATCTTTTGTAAAGAACTTTGGAGTATGTTGGGGCTATATAAATAACCCATAATACATCAGTCACTTGCGTCCTCTTGATGCTCATTGCACAGTTCAAGTATACCAATCTACAAATACAACCAGTGTCGTTGAATAGTGTTTGTTTTAGGTGTGGTTACTAAAGGAGTGAACAACTACTTCTACTCAATCTGTTTGTCTATGTGTATGACATTAAAAAATGATTCCACTCTCAGCAAAACATCACTCTTATTCTCTTTTGCTGGGAATTGTGGTTGTGCACCCCATGCTTTGCAATGCAGAGTGGATTTATAGACAGTTTCGGGATTTGTGCATATGAAGTATACACAGGCATACATACTAGAAAGTAGTTCCTGCATCTCACTGCTTTATAAAATTCCAAATAATGTGGTCAAACATTAACCCGGGAAGTCAGCTTGCAATTGTATTGGAATTTGATATGTGCGTGTGCTTCCTTCTCATGTGTTTTCTCAGCTGCCTGGGGAGATGAAAATATGCACCTTGCAGCCTTTGTGTGTTGCGTGCTGTTTGTTCGCTATTGCGCAGGCCTTTGTGCGCTGGTAGTTGCAGAAGGCACAGGTGTTCCCATCTCCTAGCACTGCTACATGTGCTTAGATGAATGGGAGCTTAAGCACACACAGGAGACGCACATTTGAATGTGAAAGATTGCAAGCAGCACTGGGAAAAAAGTGTAGATAGGATTTTTATCTTCGTGCCCTGGATTTAACTGTACAGTTTTACAAAATACGAGATTATGTATTGGTATGCAATGAAGACATTGATCTTGAGATTAAGGTATAAGAGGTTATTTATTATCCCCAAAATTCTCGCAGCTCCTGTGCATAACAAATGAAGGTATAAAACAGCGTCATGTAGTGTCCTGCTTAAAGAGACAGGAAATCCAAAGTCTGTATCTCCGTGTTCTATTCAGTGCAGTTATTCCCTGTGGTCAGTCAGTTCAGGGTGGTGAAATTGTGATGGTCTTTTTCTTCTAATTATAAACAACTTTTTCAAAAATCAATAGCACAAGCAAAACAATGAACATTTGTAAATTTGTATATTACTACAAAAAATATTTTTCCATTTATCAGACTCCTTTCCCAAATCATCCCATGACTGTTTACTGAGAAGAAATGGATGCTCAGCTTTAAAGAGGGATCAGGTTACAGCTGCCAAAAGAAGTCTACTGAGAGTGGAAGCAGAAGGAATCAGCTGAAGCAGAGACAGAAAGCGACATGACTGCAGCTACTAGTAATTGCTGCATTCACCGCTACATTTCTTATGACCCCATATATTGTCATCCATGCTGCTGCTACTTTTCAATGAGAGATAAAGAAGAGTTGGATCTCATTTTCTCTGTATGCTTTATATGATAGACATCATAACAGATAGTGTCCTATTTCTGCATCCTTCTCTCCCTCCCCATTCTACAGACTTCTAAGAGCAGATGTAACCCGATATTTTCATGGAGCTCTAAATTCATCACTTTTCTAAACTACGGATTCTTTTAGTGATTATTAGTTTAAACTTTATTCAATTTTTTTGTCAGATGCTAATGAGAGTTTTTAAGTCCAAGAAGGAAAGAAGGTCCAATTAAATTATGATTTTCCCATCATAATTTTCCCACGTTATACTTGGTTGACACCGAAATTAGACACTTGATTGACGTCATCAGAAACTTTTCCTTAGCTGAAGCATCTCTGTCTGTTTCAGCCTATATTGCTCATTAGTATGTGGCGAAAAAAAGAATAAAGTTCTATGGTGCACCTATTCGGGTGAAGGAATTTAACTTTAGACACCACAGCAGCACATCTTTCAGGTGCAGGTTTAGGGGTCTTGTGTCGAAGAATTCCATAGTTCTTTTGTTGCCCCTCTTGGACATGCTCTTGAAATCCATCCAGTGTTGGATTTGTACCTGGAAGCAAAGACCATTATACAGATTCAAGTTTACTGATTTGAAGTTTGGCTTTACTCTCCTTAGCAAGATGGTTGGTTGGCAGCAGTCACATTGTATGAGTGCACCCTTACTATGGACAGTAAAGTCATATATAACTCATAGAAGGGAGACTTGGTACAGACATCCTGACCCTACTATTCAGTAGAGGGTTCTTTATAGGCTACTAATTCTGTGTAGAGGGAGGTCATAATGACAACTACCACCATGACTATTAGTGTAATAGCCACTAACACAATTTGTAAAAAGATTAAGTATAATAATGTAGCCCAGTGTTGGACTGGGTTGTCTAGGGCCCATGAGAGAGGTTGATTTTTGAGGCCCACCAATGGAGTTGATTCTTGGGGCTCACACTACAGCTATTGTACATGAATCTTGCACTTATTGCTTTCTGTCTCTCTTTCTTTGCCTCAGGCCTAACATTCTCAGTGGCCCTGAATGCCCTGCTCTTCTATGGGCCATTCCAAGTCTGATGCTGCCCAATTTAAAAAAAAAAAAAAAAAAGCATTTTGGACCTGTGGATTGAGTAAGGTACTGTTGACACATGGTTCATACACTAAATTTGGCCTATAGAATACTCCTGGGCATGTACGGAATGGCGTAGTAGACTATGCTATTCTATGCAAAGGTATACAGTAAAAAAAAAAAAAAAAACACGACACCATATTGGTATGTTTTGTTTTTTTACTATCAAGTCCTATATCACAGCCCTGTATTCTTACAATGTATGTCTCTGATGGAAGGCAAATACAAAGTATGAACAGTGCCTAACAATGTCAAAACAACACAAGAGCATGGAAATACCGAGTTCCTACCCAATGCTCACATGCCATTTTGCCCACTATCAGGCTTAAAAAAAAGTTTTATTCAGTATGGGATTTGGTATCACAATGGAATATAGATTACTTATTGGACTTCCATCAGTCGTTATATGACAAGAAAATAGCACATTTACATTAAAAATATTATTGTATTTGATTATTTGATCAGAGTGGTTTTTGTAGAGCCACCTAAATACTATGCCAAAAAACTGTGATGTACTCAATCATTTATGGCAGATATGTGCGCCAATCAGATGGTGTACACAGATTTTCCTTTATTTATGAACTGCAATGCAATCTTTTCAAAAACACACTGCTCTCTTAGAGTCTTAATAAATTAGACTTCTGATTCTTTACCTTCTCTATTTATTTTTTTTTTAAATATCCATTACATTAAGAAATTTAGGATCTAAGGGCTTGTTCACACGGCGTTTTTGTGATCCGTTTTACGGATCCGTTTTACGGATCCGCAAAAACGGACTTAACAATTGTCAGTGTGATTAACTTTTGAGTTAATTGGCAAAAGCGCATCGCTGTTCCCACGGGAGATCAGCGATGCGTTTTGAGAGCTTTCTGCACTGCGCTTTTTCGCATCCGCTTTAAGAATTGACATGTCAATTCTTATTGCGTTTTACGCAATGAACGCCCATAGGAGATAATGGAGTCCGCTTTTGGCACTTGTCCAAAAGCGTCCACACTCCTGGTACGTAAACAGCTGCGCTTTGCATCCTGAAAAGCGGATGCGAAAAGCGCACTGGAAGGCTGGACGGGGATCGTGGAGAGGTGTGCAGCGGCAGCGGGAGGGGGCCAGGTGTGCAGAGCGGCGGCAGGGGCAGGTGAGCAGAGCGGCGGCGGGAGCGCAGGTGTGCAGAGCGGGGGGCAGCGCAGGTGGCAGAGCGGCGGCGGCGGCAGCGGGAGCGCAGGTGAGCAGTGCGGCTGCGGCAGCGGGAGCGCAGGTGTGCAGAGCGGCGGGAGCGCAGGTGTGCAGAGCGGCGGCAGACATAAAGGCAGCGGCGGCGCAGGTGTGCAGAGCGGCGGCAGCCGGGGGGGCGGGAATAAAGGCAGCGGCGGCGCAGGTGTGCAGAGCGCGGCGGCGAGGTGGGGCAGAGCGGCGGCAGTGGGAGGGCAGACGAGAGAGAGAGAGAGGAAGAGAGAGAGAGATGAGAGAGGAGAGAGAGAGAGAGAGTAATATCTGTCAAAAAACGCATCCGAAATGCGGATGGCGTTAAAAGCAGGTGAAAAAGCTTCAAAACGGATCCAAATAAAGTATCCAATGCTGCGTATTGCGGATCCGCTTTCCGGATGCGCTTTTCAGGTGCCGAAAACGGATCCGTACAAAGGATCCAAAACGCCGTGTGAACAAGCCCTAAAAGCCAAGTGCATAAAACGCGGGTTACATATTATAAATAATTTGTGGTAAATATCAAGCAACCTAGGTGCACATGTAACAAATGAGTCTTTTCTGTAGCAAAAACTCTCAGGTATAGTAATGGGAATCATATTATTAATATAAAATAACCTATGTCATAATTGATTAATGCTTTTTGTCACTTCACAAACAAAACAAGCAATCATTGCACTTTGTACATTAGCAGTGTGCTTTGCTCCCTGTGCCACAGATACAGCCATGGCTGGCAATATTTGTTTTGTACTGTATATCATAGGTGGTGTGTACTCTCATAGGAAGCAATGATTTCTGCTGTCTATTGATTAACTGCACACAATGATTGAAATGCTATGGTACTTGGAGACATTGCCAAATACAACCATTTTATTATTTACAAGCCTACCCTTGTACATGTTTTACAGAAAAAAATAAATGTAGTTTTAGTGTGTGCCTCCCCTGCCCTATTATTTTCTATGCATTACGAGACATAGAGAGAAAGTATTCTGGTCAACACCTTTTAATTTTAAGTAAAAAAAACAATGAAAACCAGGACAGCCTTCGGTTGTAAGGCAACCTGTGTGGAAACTTACCACACCTGTCATAAAGATACCTTTTTCTCTCTGTATGTATACATATATAAATATCTCCTGTACGTTCTATAAATTCTATAAAAAAAAAATAGGGGCTAATCTGAGCAGCCTCCAGAACCCCCCCCCCTCCTAATAAGAGTCATAAAAATTTAAATGAGTATGTTTATACGTAAGTCCTTTATGTTAGATCCAAATCAGAAAAAACCTGTTTTAAGGAAAATTTATACTGGCTCCTTATGATAATCAGAAAATAACGACAGTGTCTTCTGATATTAATTTCTTGCCTCCTAAAGGACGAAGCTAAGACTTCTTTTTAGGGGATTTCTGACATTTTCCGGGAGTGATCAAAATTCACATTTTATTGTTGAACAAAAAACATACTGTGGTTATTAATATACTGGTAGTGATTTCATTCCGACAAACTTCGGCATAAGCAGGCCAAACTTGACAGTTTCATTACAAAATGCCTAGGTCTTATTTTCAGGGGATGTCTTATTTTCGGGGAAACAGGGTAATTCATGCCACATAGCAGGCCCCAAAATAAATTCAGACCCGATGATTAGACACCAAAATCAATTAATACCCTAGTGGCAGATTATAAGAAGGGTGGTGTGGACATTCGCTGAGGTCAAGGCTTCCAGGAGGGCTATGGCCTGCCATTACAGAGTGTCCATCACTTTATCACTTCACTTTAACTCTTTTAAGCTGCATAGTTTACCAACAATACCCTGCTTTGCAATGTTGGATTGGGGTAGGTAGGGCCCACCAGAGGAGTTGGTTCTATGGTCTCACCCTTACCTAAAATATTTGGCCTCCTTGGCTTGTTGTGACAGTCCAGCTGTCCCTGTCCAGGTCTTGGTTTCGCCTGATAGCAGACCAGTTTGATCGCAATGCATCACACCAGCTGAATCTCGATCGGGGTGCTAGGGGCTTCTGGAGTCTTCCTCGACCTGTAAGGCTGAGCCAGAGGGGCCACCGGAGTGACAAGTGGTAACGTGCCAGTGGTAAAGATAAAAAGTCTATAAAGATACATGACCCCCCAAAAAAACATATTATATCAATAAAAATATACAATATATACTATAACACAAAGTTCTACGTATAAAACCACATACCGCAACATCACAACCACATATCACCGACCATACAATAGGAGACTGGAATAGTTCTGGCAACACGAGACGCTCGTAACTATGATGTCTTGAGCGATCTGCGTTGGCTTCGCGATGCGAAGTCGATAGTCGATAGTCGGCCGCTTACCTCGATAAGGTTTTTCAATCATATGGAGCGAATCGTATATTCGATTATGGAGCGATGACCATTAAAGTCTATGGGAGAGCAACAACCCTTCATCATCTACACCCAAAACAAGTGGAGAAGCTGAAATTAACAGCTCACAGCAGTCAAATGGGATACGAGTGCTGCTACATCTTAGGCAACACATTATGGTTATAAAAGTCACAGAAAAAAAGTCATCACACAGACCATTCCTATCCCATGTCTTGTATATTTATACCACAGGCCTGACACTCTAAACCTGCATCAACCCACAAATTGAAAAGTGCCAGACAAGGCTGAGTATGATTGAACCATCATCTCTTGGAACTGGACATTGAATATCACTGTCCTGGGCACAGCCTGAGCCCAAACCTGCATGTCCTCCACATTTAAAGAAAGTGCCGGAAAAAGGAGTCTTTCAACCACATTTTAGTTTCACTGGACTTTGACTATACCTGTACTGGGCCACACAGAGCCCAACCTGAATGACCCCCACATTTAAAATGTGCGGAAAAAAAGGAGGTCTATCAACCACCATTTTTAGTTGTCCACTGGACAGTTGTACGTTACCTGTCCTGGGCCACAGCATGAGCTCCAAACCCAGTGCTATGACCCCCCAACATTTAAAAAACGTGCCTGGAAAAAGGAGTCTTTCAAACCACCATTTTAGTTTCACTGGACATGACTATACCTGTTCCGGGGCCACAAGCTTGAGCCCTCAAACCTGCAACTGACCCCATGATTTAAAAAGCTGCCGCGAACAAGGAAGTTTTAACCCCATTTTAGTTTCACTGGAACATAGACTATATCGCTGTCCTGGACCGCCAGTTTATGACCCAGGGCCAGAGTTACAGTGGGTTCGCGGTGAGAGCTCCCAGGCTTGGCTGTCCGTCATCTATTAACACGCAGGTTAAAGATGCCCCGTGACGCAGCACGAGAAACTCGTCGTTGCTGCCAGCAGAGTGCGGAAGCGGATGTGTGGAACTCAAGCTTCCTCAGTACACATTCAATACCTGGGTAGAGCCTTGTCCATCGTATTGTGTGGACAATTTGAAGCTTCACTTGGAAATACTGGTGATTAACCGCTCTGTTACCACCCACGGTGCCCTTTATCTTGCATTCTTTTTCTATTTTACTCCAACGTGTGGAGGAAATGGTCTCTGTACTGTGTTCTCTGTCTCGTGCTCCATACTCGATGTCCTGCTGAATAACATTACATTGCAAAGTTTTCCTGTCCTCCCTTGTACAATTCAGAGGAATTATTTAAACAGCTATTTTTTCACATGCAAGTATTTTAGTACTTTACTTCTAGGAAAAACACATTTTAGAATAGGATGGAATCCCACCATTGTCTTTGTTTCTTTTTTTTCTTGTATTAAATGGCGTGTGTCTCTGAATACAGGGATTGATAGCTATGTTCAAAGATCCTTTGCAAAAAGAACAAGTCCATTACGTGTCAATCATGTGTCATTAAAACAGTGTCCTACCTATTCCCTGTTTCTGACAGCCCATACCCTTGAGCCAACTCATTGATAGTTGTGAGAACAAATGTCTGTTAGAAACAACATTTTTTAGAATAGGACCTGTAGTATAGGCTGCATGGTCACAGAGCAATAATGCCACCATAAAATTCAAAGCATGGAGCTTTGAGCCACTTTGGACAATTTTGTGAAGAACAATGCTTCTGTTTCGAAACAACATTTTTTAGAATAGGACCTGTAGTATAGCTGAATTGAGCACAGCACCAAAAGTGCCCCAAAAATTCAAAAGCATGACCCTTGAGCCACTTTTGTGACAATTGTGAGAACGCAAACTGTCTGTTAGAAACAAAACTTTTTGTTAGAATAGGACCTCTAGTATAGTGCATGTCACAGCAATATGGCCCCCAAAAAATTCATAGCATGACCCTCTGATGCACTTTGGATCAATTGTGAAGAACAAATGTATGTTAGAAACAAACTTTTTCTAGAACTAGGACCTCTAGTAAAGCTGCATGTCACAGCAAAAGTGCCCCCAAAAATTCACCGCTTGACCCAGATGAGCCACGTTTTTGACAATTGTGAAGAAACAAATGTACTATTAGAAAACGCCAAAGTCTTTTTTCGAACGAACTGTAGGACCTGTAGTATTGCTGCAATTCAAGAAGCAATAAGCCCCAAAAAAATCAACATGCATTGACCCTTGAGCCACTTTGGTCCTTGTGAAGAACAAATGTCTGTTAGAAACAACATTTTTTTTATAATAGGACCTGTATGTATATGCTGCATTTCAAAGCAGCCATGACCAACAAAATTATAAAAAATGAACATCTCAGCCAATGTCTTAAAAATTGATGAAGGGAGGGAAGAAATGCCACTGTAGAAGCCACATTTCTGTTCCAAAGGACCATGATTATTGCTGTATCTCACAAACCTACATGACCCAAAAAATTATCTAAAAATATGACTTCTCAGCCACTATTAAAATTGTGAGGGAGAAGAAATGCCCTTACGAGCCACTCATTTCTTGTTCCAAAAAAAAGGAACCCCCCATTTTATTATAGCTGTATCTCACTAAGGCAAGACATGACTCAATAACTATGGACGAATGCGAAAACTTCTTGAAGATAATGTGAGTAAATGGAATACGGCGGTTGTTGTCATGAAAACCTTGCTGTCTTTTACAGTCTCTCTCACGCAAAACCAACAAAATGAACCTGTTGGGAAAGAGAATACAAATTGCAGTAAGAAATGATCATTTTAAAAAAAAGTTTTCAAGAGGACCATTTTCTGTTTGAAAAGGAAATGTGAAGTTGAACCGGCAACTAATCGGTGACCTCGGCAATTGGGGCCCACAACATCATCAGAGGATCAATGACCTGATTCATCTTGTGAAAAGTCAAACGATCCACATTATCTGTTGGAAAGCAGGATGGTTTGTCTGTAATGGACTCTACAGCTGTGACTGAAAGGTCCGCTTTCAGATATGACGCTGGGGCTGGGAAGGACAACCCCTCTATGGCTACCGTGACGAGCAGCTGGGCCATTCGTCCAATTTTGGATACCCAGAAGACTATTGGGTCCGGAAACACATGCAAAAACATCGGTGTTCGAGCGACGCAGATAAGTCGTGACCATGACTCTTAAGCTGATTTGTGTGTTGGATGTGTGGCCCATGCATTGCAAGCGGTTGGTAGGTGGTAAACAAAGATTGCCAGAGGTAACCCATTAGGCTCTGCCACCATGCCTGCTGCTGCCGCTACGCATATTGGTCACTCCTACTGCTGTCAGTCGCTGATGTTGTTCCACCGTGACATTTGCGGAACGTGAGAGCAGAAAGCAACACGATGTCTCCAGTTGATCAATCAGGCAAGGTTTTGTACGGGGATCCAGGAGGGTGGCCACCCAGTAACTGTTGGTTCATTTTGGATGCCTCTAATGCGAGATCAGTTGGAGGAAATGCGGAGCATCCAAGCACTCAGGTGAGAGATGGAGGCCTTGATTTCCACGCCTCTGGGTCGAGGGGCACTAGCAAACTGATCTTCATCATCTTCCTCCTCTGCCTCTAAATTGCGCCAACCTCTTTCCAAGGTAGGGACGTCGTAAACTCGGTGTCAGAATACCTCTCTCCTCCTCCTCCTCTACGCTGCCTTCCGGCACCAGCTTCAACTCAGCCCTGACTTGCCTGAGATAGATGCCACCTGAGAGCTAATGCGCCACCTTGCCCTTGTCTGGACCCCGAACCACTGCCTAATGAACAGACCAATGAAGTGTGTGAAACTTGTGGATTTGACGGAGAGGAAAGGTCCTGTGTCCGCCATCTGTGTCCGTATCCTCCTCGTCGCTGGCGGGGGGGGATGTTGTTTCAAGAGTGTCCAACGGTTTGTTTCCAGAACTAAGTCACCACAATGCTCATGCTGCAAGGCATTGTCCGCACTGACCATTTTGGTGCTTCTCTTCAAACTGGCAAGGATGGTGCAGAGCTCTTTTCACCTGCCCTCCACTCTCGGTGGTTCAACACCCCGAGGTCCGTACCGTGCTTGTCGGCCATGTGTCACTTCGTACTGGTATATTGGCATTGCGCTGCTTGCCACAATCGCTGGAGCCATGTGGAGGGTGAATTCCAGCGTGTTGCCAGTCAACAATGAGGCGGTTGACGGGGAGGTGGCCGAGCTGCCGTGCAAACGCAGCCAGGCGCGGACGGAAGCACGGGTGCGCGAACGGCGGAGGAAGTGAGAAACTTCAGACCGCTCGAGGCCATCTAGCAGGCAGTCCAGACCCGGGTTAGCTCTTTAGAAATTTCGTGGATGAGTCAGGTTCATGACATGTTCCAGGCAAGGGATGTGCTCCTAGCTACCGATCGTAAGGACGGTGGGCCAGCAGATTTTCGCCCGTTTATCCGCACACCACCTTGATCTGGCATACAAGGTTCTTGTTCTACCAGCAGCACTCGGGTACACTGTTGCTAGAGCCGTCCACAGCTCCTGATCATTTGTGAGTGGGACGGTCTCAAGGCAGATTAATTTAAACAGGCCTCGGTGTCTCCGGGCACGTGTATGCCACCAGAGGGACCTTGGGGGAAAGAGCCCTGCACCTTCTCCTGCGGTTTTTGCAAGAAGCGTTTTTGCGCCTGAGCCTGAGATGCCACCGTCACGCCCCAGAGACATCCACCCAGCTCCCCAGGTGAGCTTGTCACAGAGATATAGCGGCCTTGGCCGCGTGCTTTACTCGTCCATGTGTCGTTGGTGAGATGACTTTTCTCGGGACACAGATGCAGACAAACGCGCTTGAAATGTTATAGATGGACACGTGGCTGGCCAGGGCGCAGCGGACGGGCTTTTCTGGCAAGAAGAAAGAATGAACTGGCTCGGCATCTGGGTAATTGGGGCAGGCGTAGAGGGCCCTGATCGCGCTGGCGGAACTATCTGTGTCCACCAGACGTCGAATAGCAACACTTTCCAAGGCCAAAGCGCTGGCAATGCGAACATTCAGGCTTTTGGCTTTGGGATGGTTTGGGGTTAAACGTGTTTTCATTCTTCTACCAAACCTGGAACGACAGAAGGCTGGCTGCTTACAATGGCCTGCTTGTACGGCTTGCAGGTCGTTGTCAAAAACTGGTGGTAGGAGAAGGGGTAGGAATGGGTCTTGGTTGGAGCATGGTGGTACTCGAGGCTCGGTGGAGTCTGAAGGCGGATGGCTAGGATCCCTGATCATGACTCTGAGAGACATGGGCCAGCTGAGGAAAAGCTTGGTGGTGGCGGAGGAGGAGAGCGGAGACAGAGGGGTTTGTGAGCGTGGTTGGGGCCCGGGCGTCTGTCTGGCCCTTTTTTGGCCAGAGTGTTCCTCCATGTTTTCCAACTGGCATTGCATTCGCTGCGAGTGACTAGGACATGTGTGGTGGTGGTTAACCACTTAGGTACTTGCTCTACATTTGCGTTTACGGCAAAGGCGGCAATTTGACATCGCTGGGATCGACAGTCAGAGGCTTTGCTTCAAAGGCAAGGCCAGGCTTGAGGGTTCCTGGACCTTTTTGACGGCTGAAATAAGCGAGGAGCAGGGGTTTGCGTGACCGTGCTGGCGGAGTCATAATCAGGCGGGACTTCTGCGACCGCCTCTCCCTTTTTGTGGGCGGGGGATCCCCGTTATTGACAATACCCCATCGTCTTCATACTCGTGTCCATGATGAAGCGCTCGCAAGCAATCTGCGGGGGAAAAAGACTCAGGATGGATCCAAATGTCGTATCATCACATCTAAACACAGGTGACTTGGTCGTCCTGATTTCATGCTTCCAGAAGCTGCGGGCTACACACGCAAGGGGCACTGCGCAATGCGTTGACGTTTCGCCCGGGATTTTTGCCGATTGACCGCTTTCCTTACACCTCTGATTGGGCATCAGTTAAACTGGGCGTCAGAGCGCAGCTAAATCATCCTCTTGATCTTTTAAACATCCTTCTGCCCCAACCGCTCATTTTGTGCATCAAAGAGGTCTTCAGAACAGATGGATTATCCACAGTGGGGGGTACACGGATGTTGGACATTGGGCTCTGCTTCATGTTGGAGGATGTGATGATGCGTGATGGACGGAAATTTGTGAGGCCGTCTGGACTGCTGCCGAGGACCGAGGAGGTAAGACTGCTAGATGCAGGTTGCCATTAACCACTAAGGACAGACTTGGCGACGATTGGTCGTTACTTAGATTCACAGGCCCTGACCCAGCGATGACAGGGCCTGACGGGTCCTGCAACAGACGATCGCTTGGCATGCGTGTTGTCGCCTGCACTGGAAGGAGGCACCTTCTCTCGTACCTCTACCTCATGTGCTCCCCACCCTCTTTTCTCCGCTTACCACCTGAATTGTCGCTCCTTGTTCAGAACTATAGAAAATTTGAGAAGGTATGGACTAGTTTGGAAGAGTCTCTTATTAGAAAGACGGGCACATCACAAGTATTCTAATAAATCGCCCCTATCGAAATCCAAATTTATAAATTGCTGGATTCAGAATTTAACTGCATGGGTGTCTATCAACACATCTGGACTGGGCAAAAGTCCAAAAAAACACGTATTGTTTGTTTTGGTATAATAAACGGTATTTTTTTGCAGCCATTCAATTAACTCGTGGTGAATATAGAATTCGCTGTTTTAAGATTTTAGTTAAGATGCTGCGTCAAATGAAAAATGCTGTGGGTGGCAAAAGTCAAAAAACTACGTGAATGTTTATGTTTTGGTATCATAAACGAATATTTTTTGCACCTTTCAATTCACTGTGGTGGAATATAGAATTGCTGTTTTAAGACTTTACGTTGATGCTCGGCTGTCAATGAACATAATGCTGGGTGCAGCGAAAAAGTCGCAAAAAAAATCACACGGTAACTGTGATATGTTTTGGCTATAATAACGTATTTTTTGCACCTTTCATTTCACCTGTGGTGAAGTATAGAACTGCTTTGTTTTAGATTTACGCTAGGTGCTTGTCAATGAAACAATAGCTGGGTGGCAAAAGTCAAAAAACACTAAACTGTTCATGTTTTGGTATAATAAAACGGTCTATTTTTTGCCCTTTCTATTACCTTGGTGAATATAGAATTTGCTGTTTTGAAGTTGTTCGTAGATGCTGCGTCAATGAACACATGCTGGGGTGCGCAAAAGTCAAAAAACACGTAACTGTTGATGTTTTGGTATAATAAAATCAATATTTTTTGCACCTTTCAATTCACTGTGGCTGAATATAGAATTGCCAGCTTTTAAAGGATTTATTACGTGAGGATGCTGCGTCAATGAAAAATGCTGGTGTGCGCAAAATGTCAAAAAATCACGTAACTGTGATTTGTTTTCCATACGATACACGGTATTTTTGGCAACCGAAACAACCTGTGCTGTGACTACAAGATTGCTGGATTGTAATGTTAACTTGCAAGGTGGATATATCAACAGTCACAGGTTGTAATGGGGTAAAATTGAAAATGAACACTATCTGAATGTTATTTAATGAGAATAAAGTGAGTTTTTGAAAGCTAACAAAGAGACCTAAAGTTTCTAGAAATGATTGTGTACTTGCCAAATAAGTTCAGGTGCCCAAATATCTCAGGAATAATTACAATAGGCAAACTGTGATAATAAAGATATTCCCACTATAGATCCGGTCTAATACTAAGTCTGGGTGTACTTTATCCAGTGTTCCTTTATAGATAGATGCTTGTCTGTGTTCGCTCACGCGGGACCCCCCCCCCGACTCGCCACCTGCCACCGAGAATTTACAGCGGTCAGATGCTGCTTTAAAATTCTCTAGCTAACTACATAAATGTTCAAATCTTCTAAGTCTACCTTAAATTGGCAGGTCACAGCTAATAGTAGAGTTTCTCTGTGCAGACAAGTAGACTAATTTCGCACTGAGCGTGTTTGGGCCACAGGCAGAGCGAAAGGTCCTAATCCCTATGAGAGCTGAGGAGGACACTGGAGGCTGAAAACAGGGAATACGCTTCTATGTGTCTATGTAAAACGGGGGTCATGAGATTTTTTCACAGCCTAATCGCAACAACCATACACATTCTAGTCATGAGTTCGCCACACCCAACTCACACCTGCTCTATTCTGTAATTGTATTGGTGCTGTGTAGGGGGGGGGGGGCGGGCCCGCCAAATTACAGGAAGCGCCGAAAAGGCGCGATCTTAATAGATGATGCATAGATCTGGGAAATTTCGATCACCATAAAAACCTTGCCGATTTCAACTTTGTCGATAAAAAATCGCCTCAACACTCTTGTAACACCACGATGGCACCAGCGGTTAGACAATTTGATGGCTCTGTCGTAAGCGAGAACCGAGGGCAGGTTTACCGGAGAATACAGCGAAAGTCCGGACGGATGGACACGACTCCTAACACAAGCTCAACAACGGTTTTGTTTTATGAATTATCGTGAAACAAAGATGGTGGGAAACAGATCCCCCAAACACAAAAGAATTTAGAAATCAACGGTATTCCGGGCCCCTGTGCTGCACAGGCGCTCGCAAAAGTGTCTTCTCTGGAAGTGCCCCGTTTAACTTTACCTAAACCGTGGGGTCTCGGAAAGGCCGATAAACCCGCTTACCTTTTTAACTAGTCGTTAAGCAACCAAACGGATACATTGTATGGGACGCTGTTGTCGGTCGCGAGTTTGCTAGGGGCTCGTGTGCAGCTCACAGGCAGCTTACACTCAGCTTTAATGGATTTACCCACTTCTCCAAATTACCACATTGTGTGTGGCACAAACTTTCCCTACAGATGAGAAACCGGTTCAAATTCAACTAGACGGATGTGAGCATCAAACTCTCCAAGTCTGAGCAGGGGGATGTATTTGAGGAAAAACCCCTCCTTTGGCCTGTAACTGAACCTAAACTATCTAAACTTAATATCAGGCCTTCTCCAGTCCTCGAGCTCGTTGGCGTGCACGCATCGCTCTGATTGGGTACCTTTAAAGAAGGCGGCAATTTGTTTTCAGGTCCAGATGGATGGAATGGACTGGTCCGGCTGCAGACAGTCCTCTCTATCTGGCCTACGCTTGGCCTTACTTGTCCAGAAGTTCTCTCTCTGCTTGTGATTGGCGTCTGTGATAGACAGTCAGGCTCTACGCCCTTGTCTCTTGAAACCACTCTGAATACTGTGTTCTTTATACTTAGTTTCTGCTCTGCTCTGTTCACTTATCTGAGTCTGCAGTAGCTTCTCAAAAAAGGCTCCTGCCATGGTGCCAAGTCTTCTACAATGGTCCCCTCCATTTGCCCAAATACTGGAGGAAACTGGACATAGCGGGAATCATTGTGGGGCCAAACAGTAAAATACAAAGAAACATTTCACAACTGTTATGCATGGATTTTACTTGGAAAACACATGTGAGGCTGCCAACACTTTATCCACAGAGCTGTTTGCATTAGTTATTTGAAGGCACACCGAAATTCTCACAGCCTGTTGTATGCAAGCTGCTATATCTGACTACTTTACATTGTACCCAAGTGTCATATCTTCAGTGTTGCCCATGAAAATATGTAATACAATATTTACAAAATGTGAGGGGGGTGGTTACTTTTGTGAGATACTTATCACCCCCACAAATCGACTAAATAGATACACCACTCATTTCATGTCCTTTACATAGTGGGTCGAAATAACACTGCAGACATATTCATCACTATCACCACCAACATAGTGACTTACATAATACAGCATACTATAATAAGATCCAAAATCGCTTTTATAAATGCGTTTCTACATTCTCAGAGAATAAGAGGCTGAAACATTAAAAATAAAAAATTACGCATAAAACACAAATCATTTCCATATATCTAAGTCAAGAATTAGGATAATTGGAAAATGGCGGGAAAATACAGTTATTTCAAATTCTGAAATACCTATTCTCATTGGTCGCCACGAAAACCGGCCGAATGCAGATTATAGGAGGCGAACTGAACTATTAAAACCTATGGGGCAGGATGACATCAAGGGAATCCACGGCTGGGACTGTTCAAAACATACAGTAAAAATGCTAAAAAACAGCTGATTTGGCTGAGATAACGGGGGGCTTGGCTATCTCAAGCCAATCAGCAATAGGAGCGACAAAGTCACCATTCTTGCTATGGAGAAGTTGTTAGAACTATCAGAATAGAGCGCCCAAGAGATCCCATTCGAGCCTATGGGGAATTTTAATCCAATCAGAAATCCAACGGCGGGGACAGTTCAAATCCAGTGAGTAAAAGGCAGAATCGAGCTGATTGGTTGAAGTCAGCGGGGGCTCGTCCAGCTTAGACAATCAGAGCCGCGAGCTGCTTTCTCATAGGAGTTCTATGGGGAATCGAAATTTTAAAAGAGGCGCCGTAATTTGACCAATGGGAGAACGTGGGAGGGGCGACGCGCCTAGGGTTTTCTAATGCAATTGGTATGAAAACTGTACACGGCTGAAATCAAATTATAACACTACAGAGGTTGTGCGATGTGTAGATACAGAACAATACCTGTAATGTGGCTAACGAATAAAATTTGAAAGCTAAGGAAAATCATGCTGTATTTCTTTATTTACGACAGTGCATCAATCTATTGATCCTGGGCTAACGCGGAAAATAAAGAAATAAACATGATTTTATGGGTTCTTTTTTTTTTTTCGTTTAGCGCACATATTAGTATTCTTGTATATACACATCGGCACACCTTCTGTAGTGGTTATATTTGATTTCAAGCCATGTACATGTTTTATTACCCAGATTGCATAGAAAACCATTAGGAGCGTGCGTCGCTCTCCATTGGTCTCCAAAATAGACTGGCGCCTCTTTTAAATTTTCGATTCCCCATAGAAACTCTATGAAGATAAGCAGCTCGCGCTACCTGATTGGCTAAGCTGGGACGGCCACAGCATATTTCAAAACCAAATCAGCTCGTTTCTGCTTTTTACTGTATTTTTGAAACTGTCCGCCTTTGAATATTGATTGGTCCATTTTTCTCCATAGGATAGAATCGCGGCCACGGTCGTTCATTGCTCCTATTGCTGATTGGTCCATTCTCCTCCTTAGGATCTAATGGGGACATTGTCGTCCTATTCTGTTTTGGCTGGTTTATGCGCGACCAATGAGGAATGCTTAGAGAATTTGAATGTACTGTCTTTCCCGGGCAATTCTTTCTTGGCAATTCCTGGTGTGAGCGCGGTCCGGCGACGAACGGTTCGTTGTTCGGGGTTTTTTAACTGCTTTATTTATTAAAGAAGTGTTTTAGAGTCTTTTATCTGAGAATGTTTACACTGTATATAAAATACTTTTTTGATTAATACTTTCATGGCCGCTGCTGGCGACTGAGCGGCGTGATTTGGAGTGCGCTATTCTCCATAGGAGTAGTAAATGGGAGAAGTAGTCGCGCTCTGATTGGTGGGAAGCCAAGCCCCGCTAGCTCAGCCAATAAGCTCTTTCAGCATTTTACTGTATATCTGAATTATCCCGCCGGGCGGATTTTGATTTGGTCAATTTCCTTTCCCCATAGCTTTGTAGCATGGTTCATGTCCGCTGCCAATTCGATTGGTCCCGGAGTTCTCTCTGCGCAACCATTGAGGAATAGGAGTTTCAGATTGAATTACTGTTCTTTCCCGGCAATTTGCAATATCATATTTGTGTATTGCGCCGTTCTAGAGTTTTGGAAAAAGTGATTTTTTTTTTTATTATGGTATTTTTTACTGTGCAGCTCTCTCTCTGACCATGTTTTCGCCTTTATAAGGCGGATTTTTTCCTTTCCTACTCCTGGCTCGCACGGAGCGGGAGCGCCGAGATTTCTGTCGCGATCTACGATCTGCTTCCCTCGCATGTTCCGTTGCTTGCTTCACTTCGCCTCTCGCGGCCGGAGCATTTCGGACAAGTCTGATACTTGTCTGGAGCGGGTGGAGCGCGGACTTTCTTGTCGCCGCTCGGATTCGATCCCCGTTCCTCGCATGTTCGGATTCTGCTTCACTTCGCCTCTGCCGGAGGATTTAGACCTAAAAAAAACTATGGTCTGACTTGTCGGGAGCTGCCTGGCGCGCGATTTGGGCGGAGCGCGGGATTGGTACACTCGCGCACACGCTCGGACTATAGCGAGCGCGCCGCGTCGCCGCCCGGGAACGACTACTCGCGCGCCCCAACAGCGCCACTGCCCGCCAACTGCCCGCGCCATCTTTCATGCGGACCGCGCCGAAAGTGGCGACGGCTGCGTCCGACAGCGGGATTCGGGCTGGGAGGCGCAGTATACGCCAGAAAACAGGCGTAAAGCCCGTTCATACGTGTCGCCCTTGGTGTTCACACATAATGCTGATAATATGATAATTGATGTAGGGCTACAGAACTTAATGACAGATGTACCTAGTTGGATGCATTGCTTTGCACTTTTGCACAAAATACATTTAAAATTCCAGCCAAATGTTTTAAATAATAAAATACAACTAACAAAGACATTGAGGCATTGTTTTGTAAGCAATGAACTGCAGATATATTAAATGTGTGATGGATTTCTGGCATTATTTCACCCTCGATAATGCTGAACTGTATGGGTGATGCTCTCTGTTGCTGGCAGTTTGCTCCTGTGCCAGCAATCGCGGTGCTGAAGTGCTGTAAAAAACGTTCATCGTTTATCGGTGATAGGTACAGCCAATCACAGGTCGCAGATTGGGAACAACGAGTATCCAGGAGCTAAGTGTGATTCTAAGTTCTTCCTTATTTTATCATGTGCCCACGACAAACGACGGAGCATTTTGAACTGCCGGTGAAGCGTCCCCTTTGTCTATCTTATTGTCCCGTAATCAAGTCAATTAGAGGAAATAATGTGTAGACTCTACTACCACACAGGAAGCAAGTAGTTTTCTTATCAATGCATAAACAATTTTCTTTTAAATGAGATGATATTAATTGGGCTTACAGGTAATGAAAACATGTAGCAGTAAAATAAGAATGTAAGTATAAGAAGATCAATAAGTTGACTAATGTGTCACACACACAGGTTTCCTAAGCCTTTAAAATGGTCACTCAGTCTTGAGTTTTAGTAGGCTTACATATAATCCATGGGAAGACGTGCTGACTTTGACAGTTGTCCAAATACAGCTATGAAACCATTCCACAAGGAGAGGAAGCCACAAAATGTCACTTGGCTAAAGAAGCTGGCTGATCACAGAGCGCGTATAAATCAAATGCGAATGAAATTGGGAAGTTTGTGTCTTAAAGGAAAATTGTGGAGCAGAAGAATGAGCACAAGCCAAAAAATGAGAATAGCCAGAGCCGTGAAAAGGATTGTCAAGAAAAGTCAATTCAAGATTTGGGGGAGAAAATTCATCTATGTGATGGATTGTTGAGGGGATTCAGTGCTATTCAACCACACACAGACTAAACCGGAACATATGGCTACAATTGACCCTTGACCCTTGTGAGTATCACAATCACTGGTGACCCAGAGACAGCCAAAAGAACGCATCATACCTGGTCTAAGAGGAGTAAATAGGCTTAGGACAAATTGTTCAGTTGTCTACAAGTCCTGGTTTTCAGATGAAAGTAAATTTAGCATTTCATTTGCAAATCAAGGTCACTGGAGTCTTGGAGGAAAAGAGTGAGATAGAGCCTGACAATCCAAGCTGCTCCTTGAGGTCCGATGGGTAATAACTATTATCAAAGGCATGATTGTTTGGAGAGCATGTACCATCATGTGGTGTTGAATCCCTCTGTGAATATAAATCCAAGTCCAGGGGTCAAATGTGACATCAGTCTACCAAAATCACTTCATCCTTTCCCTCTGCTGACAACTTTATGGAAGACGCTGCTTTCATTTTCCTAGCAAGAACCTTGGCATCAGCCCCACATATGGCCAACAAAGTAGCCAATACCTTGTTTAAAATAACCACGAAATCACTGTGTTTGATTGCGGTCCAGAAAAAGCTCGCCTGACATAAACACCCAAGAGAATCTATGAAAAGAGACACCAGAGCCAACAATGCAGCTGAGCTATAGGGCGCCATCAAGGCAAGCTTGAGACTTCCATACACAGCCTCAACAGCGCACGACAGGGCCTTGATTTTCCTCCATTGCACTAAACAGCCGCACATTTTGTGGAATGCAGTTATTGTCGAAAGCAAAAGGAGTCACCCGACAAAGTATTAAGAATTGCATATGACTGTACCATACCTTTTCATGTGAAACCAACATTTCCTGTTTTACAATTTGTCTTCTTTTGTAGTTGGGTCTTATGACACGTATTTCCTACATTCTTCCTATAAATCTAATTTGTGTGGCGTATTCCATAGCCAAAATACATTATCCACAATTAAAAAAAATAAAACCACATGGGGCCAACGATTGTATGAAGAGACTCGCCGAGTCGAGGCGCCGTTTTTCCTCCCGCCATTTTCCATCTCGGCTGCGTAAAAATCATGCGCCATGATTAATGTCGGGGACGGGCGCGTGAGCTGCTCATACATAATCAAGCAAAGTTTATCCGAGCCGCGCTCGTGCGCCAGCGTAAGAGATCTGGCGCTCATTGCAGGGAATGAGTAGCGAAAGTTCACGATGGGATCCGCTGGCGCTAATTCAGAGATTGAACGCACTACCCGTTCTCCTTGTAGCGGAACAAATTACATTTGTTGGGAAAAATAGAGTCCACCTCAAAATGCCTGCCGACCAAGTTTGCGTGCAGCGACACAGTGTCGGGACATGAAGCCGGCCGTGTGCGGTGTTAACGTCTCGTTTGCGCCGAAGATTTCGTCCCGCTCCAGGCATGACGGTCTAAGATGATGCCTGGTTTGGCATACATTCGGGGGAAACAGTGATCACGCCTGCGCAACTTCGCCAGCTGAGGTTTGTTGGGGGCGACAGTGCTGTCGAGGACTAGCATATCGCGCCGTTGCGGGCGACTAGTGCCGAAAACTCTGTTTACCGCAGCGAGTTACAATCTGGAGCGGTACGATAAATCATTCCACAAGTCGGTGTCGTAAGTTATAAATCTCAATAAAACCGCCTTTATAAAGGGCGTTCTTCTACATCAATGTCTCAGTGAAAAGAAGCTATACATTAAAAATAAAAATTACATAAAACAAAATCACTTGTTCCCATATCCTAAGTCAAGTATTAGGTATTGGAAATTGCCGTGAATATCCATTATATTTTAAAAATTCCGAAACCTATTCTCATGTGTGTCGCACCAGAAACCGGCCAATCAGAATTAGGAGCGACATCTCGAACTAGGTTAAAACCTGAATGGGGCAGAAGGATTGACCAAACAGAATCCACGCGGCGGTTTACTGTTCAAAATAACACGAAAAAATGTCTAAAAAACCATGCTGATTGGCTGCGAGATATATCGGGCTGGCTATCTCAGCCAATCGACATAAGGAGATCGAGCAAAGTTCCATTCTAGGAAGTCCTATGGAGATAATTTTAGAAAGCCTAATCATAAAAACGCGTAGCGGACAAAATTTCCCAATTCTAATGCCTATGGGGAAGGTTTACATAAAGCACACCCAAGTTCAGAATCCTGAACGCGAGCGTCGACATTTTCAAAATACAGAATTAAAAGCAAGAAAACGGCTGATTGGCTTGAAGCAGCTGGTGGAGCATCGTCAGCTTACCATATCAGAGCGCAGAGCTGTCGATTCTCATTGCAGTTGTCCTTACTGCGGTGAAAAGCGGAACATTTATACAAAAGGGCTCCTGTAGGATTTTGAGAACCTAATGAGGAGGTAGAATCGAGGGACGACGCTCAACTTTTCATTGGGTTTTCTTAATGAGCTAATCATGGTATAAAACACATTGATACATATCTTTAGGAGCTAAGTAGATCAAATTATAACACAACAGAAGGTTGTGAGCTCGCAGTTAGTAAATACAAATTAGACGAATACGATATATTGGCTATCGAAATAAAAATTTGAAATCAAAAAATCCATGGCTTATGTTCATTTTTCTCGATGCAGCCCATACTAATTGATAGCCTTGGCAAAACGAAAATAAAAGAAACTAAACATGATTATTTAAATGATCATTATTCTTTTTTTTTCTTTCTCGTTAGCCCACATAGTTAGTATTACCACGTTTTATTATACACAGAGTGAATCGGCACAGCAACTTCTGAGTGTAACTAATTTGAGATTCTTACGTCCCATGTAACAGTTTTATACCGAGATTGCATATAGAGAGAACACACCATAGCGTATCGTTAACGCTTGTCTCGCGAGAGGAATATGTCTCGTGAAACTCATTTGGTCCAAATTCTAACGGCGCCTCCTTTATAATTTCGATTCCCCAGTAGAATCTTCTCTTAAAAAGCAGCTCTGCGCGCATCACCTAGAATGTGGCTAAGCTGGACGAGCACCCGCTATTTTTCCCATCAACCAATCAGCTCGTTTTCTCCACTTTGTTACTCTGAGAATATTTTTGAACACTGTCCCTCCATTAGAATAGATTAAGGTTCCAATTTTTTTCCCTTCCATAGATAGGAATGGGTCCTGACTACTAGCAGATGTAGTCATGGACTGATTCTGAATTGACTGAGAGCTCAAATATTCATCCATCCATAGGGAATCTTACTGGCGGTGACTTAATAGTAATCGATACCCAAACCAATATAAAATTAAGAAGATTGTTTCGCTTCAACTAATTTCTGCGACTTGGCTGGTTTAATGCCGACCACGCAACTCTGACAAGAATATTGCAATTCCTCGCACACAATTCTATATTATACTGTTCTTTACCGCAAGTCAATGTCTCATGCTATTGGCAACATTCCCTGTGAAATAGGTGGTCATCCGGTCTCCGAAACAATTTGTAAGCTTGGCGACAGCGTTTTAATGTGAATACACGCGTTTTGTATGGCGTGTTTTGCATCATTATGGTGTAGTTTTTAATTTAACTGCTTTAAGTTTCTTAACAGAAGTTTCTCTGGTCTGTATCTGAGAATTTATTAATGACACTGTTAGCGATAAATATTATCTTGCGTTGTATTAATACTATGTGTCATTATTGGCCGCGCACGTTTGGAGAGCGATCTGTGTAGTGGAGCTACGTTAGGTGATTTTGAATTTTAAATTATAATCTCACATGAAGGACATATTGAGTGGCGGCATCGTTATTTACCTCGATTTTAGTGTCCATAAATTACAGAATAAGTCTACATCAATGGAGAAGTATTTAGACTATTCGGCCTCTTTGTCTTTTCATTATTGGTTGGCTGACTGGGAATAAACCAAAGCCCAGAATCATCCATTACACCGCTAGCATTCTAGAGGTCACAATATATATCTCCTATTCTATTTATATATTAATCTCATATATTACTTATTTTTTCCCCTCCCGCACTGTCTTTTTTTTCATGTCTTTTCCAGCACTTTACTTGTAGCTTGTCATTATTGGAAATTATCATTCCTTAATTCTAACCCGCCCGGCCGGAGGATGTTCTGAATTGGATATCAGATGTTTTCTATCCCCATAGACTTTTTTAATGGTTCACAGTCGCTCCAATTCATGATTGCCGTTTCTTCTTCGTATATCCCTTGCAATTCTCGACAAATGCAGGAATAGCAGTTTCAGATTTTGAATTACATGTCTTTCCCGGCAATTTGCAATCAATATATGATTTGTTTGATACGTAGCCGCCGTGTCCTAGCAGATTTTTGGAGAAAATGTGATTTTTTTTTTTATTATGTGTAGTTATTTTTTTAAGTGCAGGCGACTTCGTTCAGATCACTGATTTACCCTTCCCTCCGCTATCCACTTTCCCTGCTGACTTTTCCGCGCTTCTTCCCTTCCCGTCCCCGCTTCTTACATTCGTCTTACTCTCTATGTTCCTTCCACCGCTTAAGCCTGTACACTGTATGACGCCTCGTTAAAAAATCGGCTAAATTTTTTTCCTTATTCCATGGAACTTCCCTATGCTATCCAACAATTGTCATAGCTGTCCGCAGGAGTTAATTTTGTCTTACTGAAATATTCCCGCATCATCTACGCAAGGATAATGGTCATCGAGCGTACTCTGTATGCTTCTGTTCCTGCAGTGTCATGTTGAGATCCGTCTTGAGTACTTGACTAGCTGTATTATTACGACACTCAATATTTCGCTCTTGATGACTACCAACCGGCCGGACAGCATTTCGTGACAGTCCCGACATTTCGTGATCAAGTCTAGCTTATGTTTCGCGTAAGCGGAGTTCCGCCGAGACTTCTGCTCGAAATCTTCTACTGATTCAATACTCTTTCGCGCGTCCCGTACTATTAAATCCCCTCGCGATATATTCGATTCTGGCTTGGACACTCCACGCGGCCGGATGATTTAAAACCAAAAAAACAACAAAACCATGACGTAGCTAGACCAATCCATTTCTAGGCGATCTCAGTTAGTAGCTGAGCCTTGTCGAGATTGAAGTACATTCCATCCGGATACTAAAACTACGAGGCTGGCGCCATGTTGAGTCGATCCACCGCCTGCCGGAACGTGGCGCTAACCGCGCCCACTTGCCCGCCGCTGGTATACGCCACGATGCCCGTCTGCCTTCAAGCGGACCCATCCGAAAGTGGCAACGAACTATTTGGCACGTACTGCGTCCGAAACAAGCGGTGGATTTCAGGAGCTTGGAGGCGCAGTATATTGAACGACGCTAATAAAAACTACAGGGCGTGAAAGAGCACACCGTTCATTAATAATACACGTGTACGCCACTTTGGTGTTCCACTACTTTATAAATACATAATTGCTGGATTGATAATAGGAAAATAAAAAGTGTGTTGACGAGATAAAATATGTTATAGGGTCTACAAGAACTTAAATGACAGATGTACCTAGTTGGAATGCCTTATGCTTTGCACATGTTTTATGCATCACAAAAAATACACGATTTAATTCCAGCCAAATGTTTTAGAGAATAATAAAATAACAAAACTAACAGTAAAGACCATTGAGAGCATATTTGTTTTTGAGTAAGAGCAACATGAACTGTCATATATAATTAATTGTTATTATATTGTCTACTATGTGATTGTCTGGCATTAGACTGCTCCTGTAATGCTAACTGTTCACCTAAAAACAAAGATTGCTAATGGTTTTGGATCTCATTACCTTAATCTATTACCTCTGACTATAAATTTGTCTACCATAGACCACTTAACAACATCAATCTTGCAGTGTATAATAGACCCCTCTTCAGCCGGTGTAGAAACTACAAATACTGCGGCATCACACTAATAGGGCTCTATGGGCGGGGGTCCAAAATCCAAACACACAGGTGGGCTAAAATGAAAAACTTAAGGCAAAGTTAATGGCTCCGGACATAACCCTGTCTTTTCCCATACAGTGTATTTTTTCTCCTCACTAGCTTATGACTCTTATCAAGAGGAACCGATACGTGCGTACTCCACTTTAATTATGGCATCGACCTGTAATATCTGATATACTTTCGACACTATCACTTCAACCTGTTTTCTCCTGATTCAGGCTTCCCTTCACAGTGCTTTTAAATTGCTGCGCAGTGGCCGACAATAGTCCTCTGATTGTGAGTATACCGCTAGGTCCTCTAAGATGCTTGGGCTGAGAAGGATGTTGGAGAAGAGGGTTAAGTCTATTGGGACTTTAACCTACAGGAGTCTTGTTTAATTGCCCTATGGAACACCTCACTTCATCAAGTCATACCCCTGCTGTGCCTTACCAGTCATCCTGCTGTCTGAGTGGTTTCTCCTACATCATGGTCCCATTCTCAGCTCTTGCTATAGAGGCGGGAAGGGGCCGAATGTGCGTGAGAAGCATGATAAATGATATGGTCCTGGTTTCTTCCTCTTTGTCATCTTACAAACTGCCGTGGCTGTTACTTCTGTCGGGCACAAAATTAATTACAATGCAGTCCAGGATTTGTCCTGCGGTGCATTTGGTTTGACACCAACCTGCTTCTACAATAATACCGGCAATAAGTCACCCCACTTTTCCTGACCAAAATACTTTTTTTCTGCGCCTGGCGAACTAACAGCACAGCCAGATTAAGTTCCCCAAGTCTTTTTGATCATTGAAGTGGGCCCATTAAAATGCAATAGTTCCATCAATTCATGCTGAAAAAGCCCTTATAAGACATTTACCCAAATAGGGGTTCCTATGCAGATATATTTTACTAAATTATTCATTGGCTTTGGGCTGCTTTTTTAAACTGTACTTCTCCAATTCGGGATACCGCATGAAACTACACATTCCATACTAGGTAGATGTGGTCTGGCAAAAGAGATTCAACACAAGCCCTGCAACGTTAGAGTCTCACTGACGGTGGAGGCACCAATTATGTTGCAGCTTTTGTAAACTATTAAATGCAGCAATATCCTATCTTCAATGCATAGCTCAAAACAAGAAACTTTCCAGCCAATCGATTGTCTATAGTCGATCAAAAAATCAAACTTGCAACAAAACCACAACTAGAGAAAAGAAAAAAAAGTAATCCTGAATTACTGGCCTAACAGACAACTAAAACACTTAACGTCTTAAATTCGAACCCTCAATCTAACTCAAGTCGCAGACTAGTGAATTGCGGTCCCTGAAGCAACTTCCCCTGAGCTTTAATTTTAGGTTCTTAATCATGGTTTAGTTCTTTGCGCGAGAGGTCATCACCAAGATGAACCTTCGAGTCTCGAAAAAGACAGGTTCATAACTACTACACTGAAACACGCTGCTCAGCAATGTGAGCTAATCATATTCTGACAGTCCTGAGTCGACCAGAGTGGCGCCGATTAGGTCCGGAATAGGTCACCTTGTCCACAACCTAGTCCTTTATAACCCCAAACGATCTCTATCTAGTACTCCTAAGCTAAGTATAACCTCCACATTATATAAGGGAGCAGAATCTCACACATTTCACCAAGATTTGGAAATTACAAACCTGTAACCCTTAAAAACACGTCATTATATCCTAGCTACATCTTTGATAGATTCAATACGAGCAACAAAGCTGATCAGAGTGCGATATGCGACTATCTGTAGAGATAGACGAATGACGTTTTGACATCTAAGATAATTTGTAATATATCTTACGTTGGGCTCTTAAATACGAGATTCGCTTGAGTAGCCTTTGAGGCGGCGCTTACTTTCTAGTACTACTCTATAAGATCTAAGAGTGTTTACCTCGCCCTGGGGAGGCGGCGGGGTTGTTCCTGCTTTGATCATGACTACATCCCCTTCGCTGACCCCATTGTACCTCGCTCCACCTCCTGCCGACACCATGAGTGGTCACGTCAAGGTAGCGAGCTCCCCTGGGATATTCCCCCCCGCTGCAAAGCCCAACCAGCTTACACCTTTTTCTTGGATCTTCATCGGTAGAGAAAATGGTAGACCCGTAGGTTTGGTAACCTGGACACCCAGTTATGATCTCTACTTATCCAATGCAGATGGACAAATAACTCTTTTCCACGATTATTCTGTAATTAACAACTACACAGTCCAGTCACATTATTATGACCATAGTTAATATTTAGAGTTACCAACGTTTGCAGCATGGACAGCAGCTAGATGGGCTGGGAGTAACACTGTAAGATCCTGATAGGGGAATATCTCTCCTTGGGGAAAGCACCATATAGGCGTGTGGAGTTTTGAATTGCCTTTTTTCCCTCCTCTTAAGCAATACTGTCATATCAGAGGCATTATGGTAAAGAGCGAGACATCTCAAGTCCCTCTATTGGATATAACAGATCCTCAATTTGCTTGCGACAAAAAGGGGTATTAGCCAAGCCAATATCATCTATCTGAAGACAGCTGTTTCTGGGTTTTGCCGAACCCCGAAACCCCAGTGCAGAGCAGAGCGATACTGGCTGGAAGGGTAGCAATTTTGTGGCTCAGAACGGAAATATCTCTCCAATATAGAACACTTGAGCGTCTCATCTTCCTTATCCCGATTAATTGCGCTTGTGATATGCAAATGCATAGTGAGGGCAAAAAGGTCATTTCCAAACATCCACAGCATCTATATGTTAGCTCAGTCCCACAAGGAGATATATTCCCCTTTCTCTGAGCCACTTCATCTTGCTTTTCCACCCAGCCAGACCGGTATCGATCTGATGCAGGGGGCAAAACCCAGAAACAGCTATCATGCAAGAATGAGATATATACTGTCTCTAACAAAACATCCCTCTTTTTGCTCTCTAAAGATTCAGTGAGTCGGAAGCAAATTAAGGATTTGTTACATCAACTAGAGGGCACTTGAGCTTCTCAGCTCCTTTCCCATAATGCCTTGTGATCTGTAAGATCCTGGTCACAGATATTTGGAGCCATGCTGACTTCAGTGCATACACAGCTACCGGAAGGTCTGTGGCGGAGAATCTCTATAGCGAACACAGTGATTGAGGTGGTCCCATAGATGCTCAATTGGGTTTAAGTCTGGAGAATCGGGGGCCAGAGTAGTATTTGGAAGTCTTGGTCATGTTCTTAAAACCAACGTCGGACATTTCTAGCTATGTGACATGTCCCACTATCTTGCTGGAAGATCCCATCCACCCCAGAGAAGGCAATCAGCATGTATGTGTGTACGTGATCTGCAAGGATTGATTCATACTCTGAGTTGAGAATGCAATCCAGATGGATGAGCGAGTCCACAGAATGCCACAAACACATAGTACCCCCAGACCATAAACCGCGTCCACCCAGCACCGTGTAGTGTTCTTCTAGTGTGTGCTGCAGGTGTGTTTGCTCTCTGTTGTTTATCCGGTCTTACAATGTTGGCATCCATACTGTTCTATGAATGTGGAAAACATTACTCTTTAGAGAAGAAAACGCTGGGCCAATCAGCAGATGGTCCAATTCTATACTATTGAAGAAATTAAAAGGGAACCCTTGTCTCATACGATTAATGAGCCCCCTTAGCGGGAGGGGCAGCACAAGCATAGTGTCAGACCTGCTCTGTCCAGCACTTTGTCCCCTTATTGCTGTAAGACGCTGGAGATTTTAGAGCATTTACCCCTCAAATCTATTCTTGAGTAGTGTTAGCCCCACCCACCAAAGCTATAAGCCCGCCACACCTCTGAGCAGTTATACTAGTTTCTACTCTATTTCAAAGTAAGAGGTTTATCAATTGAGTGGGTGAGGCTAGCCTCAGAAGGGCGGGGTGTTTGGAAAAAAACCCTGACTTTCTGAATGACTCTCTGCTTGAAAACTGGCAGATTTTTGAGCATTAAATAATATCGAAAAACAACAGCATCTTACCAGAATAAGGGACACAGCACTGGAAACACAGGTCTGACACTGGCTTGTGCTGTCCTCAGCAAGGGGGCATAAACTAGGTGGCAGGTCCTCTTTAAAGCCTATTCTGTCAATGAATCTTCATTAGCAGGGATGCAGTAAAATCCGTCTGCTTAGGAACCCCGTACTCAGTAAGGTTCACTGAACTGTTGTTTAGATACACATCTGGTAGCCCCCTAGCCTCATGTTCAAAGGTAGTTTGTTGTCTGCCTTCGCATACCTTACATAGTTTGTCAGGCCGAAAAAAAGACATACGTCCATCCAGTTAAGCCTATTGTGTTAAAGTGTTGCTAAAGTGTTAAAGTGTTGATCCAGAGGAAGGCAAAAACCCCCATGAGTTAGAAGCCTAATTGTTCTCTCTATGTAGGGAAAAAGTTCCTCTCCCGACTCCAATCTGGGCAATGTGAAATAAATCCTGATCAACGACCCTTCTCCAGATCCCGGTCACTAATATACTTGTTATATAACATCTAGATAATGTATCCAGACCCTTCTCCCCGAATCCTGGTCACAATAACTTGTTATATAACAACTAGAAATGTATCCAGCCCTTCTTCCAGAATTCTAGTCACTATAACATGTTTATTCAACATCAAGAAATGTATCAGACCCTTCTTCAGAATCCCGGTCACATGATAACTTGTTATAATAATCAAGAATTGTAACCAGGACCCTACCTTCATAATCACCGGTCCACTATAACTTTTGATATTACCATCTAGAAATGTATCCAGACCCTTCTGCAGAATCCCTATTCACTATAACTTGTTATGTTCACGCTCACAGAAATGCATCCAAGCCCTTCTTGAACTCTGTTATTGGAATTCCCCATTGACAAGTTCCTCTTGCAGAGAGTTCCACAGTCCTCACCGTTCTAACAGTAAAAAATTCCCTTTCTATGTTTATGTAGAAACACTGTTCCTCAAGACGTAGAGGATGCCCCCTTTGTTCTAGATAGAGGTCCTGGGTATAAATAAATCTTGGGAGAGATCTCTAATTGCCTTTAATATATTTAAACATATATTTATTATGTTCCCCCCTCAAGACGTATTTTCTCTAAACTAAATAACCCTAATATACTTGCTAATCTTCTGTGCTATTGCAGTCCACCCAGTCCTTTTATTTATTTTTGTTTGCCCGCCTTTTGTACCAGTTCAGCTCTAACAATGTCTTTCCTGTCACTGGTGCCCAAAACTGTACACAATATTCCATCTGTGTGGTCTAACCAAGTGACTTGTTAATGGTAAATAATGTTCTCATCATGTGCTTCTATGGCCCTTTTAATTACAAACCCATGATCCCTATTTAGACTTGGCAGCTGTCTTGCCTTAACACTGGGCTGCTACAGTTAAGATGTCCTGTTGGGTAGACTGATTTTCAATTGGCACGTGGTTGCTCTGACCTAGTTTCACATGTCACTTATTCGCATTGGTGCCATTTTTCCACTCCTGATACACTTTAACCACTGCTGCATGTGAACAGTCATAGACCGCACAGCTTCAGAAAGCCACCCTTGGCTTGAAAGCCAGTAATCTTCCCTTTTTGCAACTCGGGTAATTTGCCGCTTTACTCCGACAACCTGCTGCACACCTTGTATATCCACCTAGCTAGCTCATGACACGTGCTATGCAGTGCTAATGTTGAAAGTAGGAAGTGGTTATAATAATGGAACTCAGCCCTATACCTTCTGAATTGACGAGGTGACGTTGATGTGACGCTGTGTGTTCTTAACGACGTGCTACCAAAAAGCTGACTTTTTCCATGATATTGTTCCGTAAGCTTCAATAACATTACGCTAGACATATCTTAGGGGTTTTTACCTAGAGGAGCATATTTTAAAGGTGTATTTCCTGGTAATATATTGATACAAAAGCTGTAGGGCTACTTGATGAATCCAGCAGCCCAACAAATAGAAAAAAGATTCCAATGTGGCTTTGATAAATTAAATCAAACTCTGACCTCAATAGAATATAGATATTCCCTCAATATTTGCCAGATTTATTAAAGTTAATAATAGAATGCAAACGCTGTTTCTCGAGTGCTGATCCCTATCATATTGGCCCGATACGAACAGGTCAAATTAGGAAAATAACAATTTGTATACCTTTTGAGGATACGCTGCAGCACTAGCAACTTGATAACATAAAATGCGTTAAAAAACAATACAAAACATCATTAAAATATACAAATAAAATTATATGTAAATACAAACAAGTCCGATTAAAGGGTTTGTCGTCACTACATAATTTATCCTAGCTTTTATTTTCTGTCTGGTTGTGATTTTTGAATTCCAGGAGGTTGATGCGACTATGGCTTCCACTAGGCTTGCAGGTAGAAGACCATATCAACTAGCTATAGTAAACCAGTCACTGGCACCAATCAGGATAGATCAAAACATGTCTGTAAGTTATAAGCGATCCTGGAGATCTGATGAACAGTGCCCATACAAGAGGAGGATATCTAGAAATAGGTTAAGGTCACTGCTAAATGGAGCAACATATTTGCAAAGTGACTTTTTTTTGCAAAGATCTTTAAAGCATAAATCAAGAGCAAACCTTTTTAGTGAGACAACCCCTATCAGAACTAGATAGACCTGAGTAGAATGTTTGATTTTAGAATATAAAACAAGTATAGCAATTTGCATAAAAGGTCATGTGTCCTAGTAGGTCACAAAAATGGAGAAGCGATGATGGCGTAAATCCCATCAAGAATACCCAAGAACTTAGATCTAAACTACTGCAAGCTTCAAAGTCAGCTGATGATTTCCTGAATCTCAATCAGACCATGCGGGACAAAGGTATTAACTTGAGGGTATGTTCACAAGATGTACTTGTACTGCGGTGCATCACAGTATCGACGCCGCAGTAAATCGTGGTCATTTGTTGGTGGGAGCTCACGCCACACAATACAGTGCGCGTCACACTTAATTGCGTCGGCGCGAGGGGGCCTTATTGACATTCATTTACTCTGTGGCGCGAGTATTTCACCAAGCAAGTAATTGACATGTCACTTATCTCCCCGGGTCGCGCTACAAATCACAATCGTATTGTTACGAGCGAGAGGTAGAGGAGGACGTAATCCATAGGTTCATCTATGAGAACTATGGGATTAGACCGTAATTTCGGCCAGCATCTCGCGCCCAATTTGAGAGTGCCAACTACGCGTCTAATTAACGACGAGTGAACATACCCTATACAACCCATTAGGTATTCCCTTTTCAAGCAAGGGCTCTGGTTGTGATAACTGCATTGTCCGATACTTCACTTATCGGAGCTAACAACTGAAGTGCTGGGTTTTTCACCTTCATCGGTGAGCGTGGCAAATGGTTTGGCAAACTATGAAATTAGTTATAACCATGGTTGAACATAGAATCGGATAGTTGATTGTTATATTCCTCCTTCGACAATTTTTGTACTAGTTCACGAGCCAGTACAATATTTACTTATCCTCATCACACATGTAATAAGAAGTGTGACGAAAGTGCCTTCTGTTCAATATAATTTAGACCGATATCTTGTCTCAGAATTATTGTTCGAGTTAAGATGCAAGTAAAGGTTTGTTTTTGATTGATCAGTATGAGAATCAGCCTTCTGGACTCACAAACTGGTAATCTATATTGACGCAACAAAGTTCTTTTCCAGTCATTTTTTAGTCAGGAGTACATAGACTAGCAGTAATGGTTTGCGAATTGCGGGGAAAAAAAAACCCAGGAAAACCTCTCTGAATTAATCCTAGAGTGTTGTAATTAAATTTCTGTATGTGAATTGTCTTCTGAAGTCACACTTGTTACAAGAGCATATAACCGAACACTACTTGGTTATGGGCTTTCTATTGGAATGTCGGATCCTTAGCGAGTAATTAGTGATATTGAAGGTATATGGACGTGAGCTCGATGAGAACTTCTTACTTTGTAAATGAACGAATGTGACACCTGTATGAGTATTGCCATTCATAAATATGTGCGATGAGTGCTGCCATTAACCCTTCTTAATTTCCCATCGACTGAGAGTCAGTTCTAATCCTTAATAGGTTATAATTTCATTTGTTTTTATTGTATTTCATTTTTAGTTAGCCATAAATTTTGCTTCACACTTCTTTTGCTCATGTTAGTTATTATTCATATGATCACCCGCACTTCAATTCCGAAATTACAGTGTGGGAATTCTGTGATCCTACCTCAAGGCTGTATATTCAGAATTAAACATTTCCCATACTAGAAATTTATTTTTGTGCAGTTTATTAAAGAGGTTGCGTAATAGTGACACATAGGAAAAAAGACTAATTTCTATTGGGGCAAACCAGCTTTTTTTCAATTAGAGTCAATAGTGTTTTTAAAAGTAGTGAATCTACAACGAAAGTAAAGCTCTGTTTCAAATGAGAAATCTCAGTAGGAAATTTTGATTAGTTGTTATAATGGAGGCAAGTGCTTCAAATTTTCTTTGCCCCTCGTTGAACTTAGTTCTATTATTTACGTACAAATCAAAGCCATAATTCCTGTTGTTTTCCTAGTGTTCTGCCATATGTACATTTGTATAGGACAATAGATGTTGAAATACAGGAAACTAGTGACCACACATCTGCTTACATCAAAGGAACTTGAAAAAAAAGAAAATAATAGCAAGTGCTGGATAATTTCATGACCGACACTAATTCGGCACCATATTTAACCTACAACCTCCATTGACTATAATGGGTTTTCTGTCGCGTTCCATTAATGCGTAGGCATATGGTGGTCAACCTTACATGTTGTCCAAAGTGGAATTATCACTTTAACCCTTAAGCACCAGGCCTGAAAAGGCACTTTAATGGCAGCAACTTATTTTCCGTGTTTTGTCATCTCTGCGAGTTTCAACAGTCATAACTTTATTTTTTAATGCAGTTGTATGGGGATTTTGTTTTATGCAGAAGTTGTATTTTTGGGGCATAGTTTAAGTTTACAAACAAATTACTGTGGAATTTTTTTTTTACATTTTTTTACAGCGTGAAAAAGGGGGTTTTCTGCATTTGCTTCTTTTTTTTTTTTTTACACCATTCACATTTCAAACTACATAGCTTGTTATATTAAATCTACAGGTTATTAAGGTTGTGTAGATACTTAATACATGTAGGTTTTTGCCTGCGTAATGTATGTAAAATGATTTTTTTATTAAATATTTTTTAATTTTTTCTACACTTCTACTGTACAGACATTTCCCGGGATCCATTGGGTCATCGGGAGTTCCAGTGACCTGAGGAGCGGGGAAATACCCCTAGATGTAATGCCCTGGTCCACGGACCTGTGCAATCAAAAGGTTGAGGCGCATGGGATGCGAGGTGGTTTTCCTTCGCTCTCCCGACGCTTACAGAGACAGCTCTATGGAAACAGTAGCTGATAATCTGCAGCTCTGTTCCTAGCACAACTGTGGCACTGGGAGCCACAAAACCCCTGTGTCTGCAGCTATGTCTTTTGGCTGAAGACAGACGACCTGCCACTGGCCGCACCGTCAAATACTGTGGGCCTGTCGTTAAGGTGAGGGTTTTAAAGTGTCTTACTTCCCAATTCTATAAAATAACCTTCCATAAATCAATAGTACGAGCAAAAATTAGAAGCTTTGTAAGATATCTTAAATGCATCACTTTTCTTTTATCAGCATCCTTTTCTTTCTCCCTCCGCCTCCTCTTTCCCTCCCTTTCAGCATTCTTATGTGTTCCCTTGGTCATAAGTCATTAAGATAATCCGTCTTGCAAAGGAGAATAGTTTCCTACTTATATAAGAGCTCAGGTAATAGTTGCCTATAGAGCTCTATGGGGAAGAGAGGGGAAAATATTAAAAATTATCGAGACTGCACTACGAGTAGCATGAGGGACATTATCCAGCAGTAAGGGGCAGTGGAGCTATGAGTCCCATATGGAGGCAAGATAAAACACTGACTATGCAGCTAGCACCATCTCTATGTGACTCTGTTTCTCTTGCCCCTCTCCATAGACTTCTGTAGGCAGCTGTAACCTGGCCTCTACATTGTCTGAGGTCCCAGAAGATGAGATAATTAATAAGAAGGCAGGAGGAGGCTGATTAAAAGAAGGAATCCTTTTTCTCTAATAAGATTTTACAATATTTCTTATTTTTGCTTGTACTGTTGATTTATTGAAAGTTTTGTTGATAATTAGAAGTGTAAGTTATATAAATCCTATTTCACATTTAAAAAGCATCTGAGGTGAATTACTCGGGCATAGTTACTTTATAGCACAATATACAGTGGTGAGAAAATAGGTGAATGACCCCCTTAAATCCATTGGCTAAAGGCTACTGCCGCCTTACATAAATACTTTCAAAATTCTGCCCCTTTGCCCTTGGAATTAGGCAGCATTCTATTTTAAATATGCTCTCCAGCTAGAAATGTCAAAGACCCCGAACTCCACGCTAAACTAGTAAAAAATGCTGAAACCTTAAAATTTCCAAAAATCTTTAACACATTACAGCTTTAAATAACTGAAGGACGAGCTAAATACTCAACATTATCTAAATTGGAACTATAGAATTTGTTGAATTGTTCTTCCAAAGTTCCCTTTAATGCAGAAAAAGGGTTCTTCTAAAGTTTTGTATATCACTATACTTGGAAGTAGGTCTGTTCTCTGCAAATGCATCCGTGTTTATGACAGATGGTGCCAGAGCCCTATCCTAAGGATGCAGAACAATAATATTTGAAGTCTGTGATTGAAAAGGAAGTTAATGTTTACTGTATGGTGGAGGTACTTGCTTTTGTTGTATACATATTCATGATTTACTGTAATTGGTATAAGTTCCCACTAATTAAGGTTTTGTTTTTTATCACAAGAGGAAGTGACCTGAAATTGTAAACCATTCACTGACGTTTAAGTCTAAGGTTTTCACGTTTATATAAAAGTTTTGGCCAGAAGTATTCCAATAGAAAGAGTAGAAAGTTCGATACACTATTACAATGATCGCTATTATCATTGCCTGTACATTTTGTAAGAGATTATGTTTGCAAGATATTTTGTTTTGACTTTTTTTATTTTTTTTATTTTAAGAAAAAGCTTTCATTTGTGCACAGGAGAGAGCACAGTATTTCTGGCCATGGTGTGACTTAGAACTGGCAGTTTTTACCAGCTTTGCAGTTTTTAAGATTTATCACTATTAGTCGGGCTTCACTGCGCCTCCTTCTCCTACTCCCCCTATCCTCTCCAAAGACTTCTATGGCAGAATGTTATACTGCTGCTTGGGCTCAGCTTTACATTTTGCATCCCTTAGTTTTATGCCCTATATAGGATTAACACGATAGATAGCGAACTGAGCTGTTTCCTAGATACTTAACACACAGTATATTGCAGTAAATTTTAAAGGGGTTTTTAATTGTTACAAAAGAATCATGGTCTCAGATCCATGGGGCGACATTAAAAATAACAGCCACTATCTTTGTAATTGGAGGTTGCATTACCTCTAGACCACTTCTTGTTTCAGCAGATAATGAGGCTTCTCTGTAAATCTGTGAGTTACATTTCTGCTGTTAAGCTGGTTTGAACGCCCCCATGTTCGTAGTTTCTCTGCAAGCCCTAGACACGCCCACTCAGGCACTGTGATTGCCTGAACATTGTCATCATCAGTCATGTTGGGAATAACGCCCCGATAGACACAGGTGAAAGCGCCATCCGGTGCCATGTATTGAGCCCCTAGCCGCTGTGATTGGCAGCCCTGCTACACTCTGTGTTTACTCTTCCCTTCACATTGAGAGTCTGTTAAAATTTCGATAGTGTAATACCAAGTCGGCTGGCTTCTGAAAGTACAATCTCCAGGCTCTAGGGAAAAGGATCTGGCAATTACTGGCTCTTTAAGGGCTCTTTTGCCAAGAGTTGATTCACCGTGCCCACAGATACAGTCCTTTAGCTGCACATGGAAAAGAGGGCGTTGTAAGTTTCCTCAGATCGAATGCAAGCCCTACAATCCTTTTGACGTCATCTATCGTAGAGTATAAAAACATAAGGATTCCAACACTGTGTCTGTAGTTAAGCTGCTTGTATAGTGCAGTGCTTAGCTGATCCACTCTCCAATACAGAGGATATTAATTCAAGCCCCATCAGTAGTTTTGTTTTTATTTTCTTTAAAATTGTACACATAGTTACAATAATGAAAATTAAATATGTGTAAGACATCTATTAAATTTATTCATATACATTCACACAAAGCTCCCCAATAAAGTTTCCAATCCTCGCAGTCGACGACCAAGCACTCTCCAATATATGTGATACAATGCATACATACACTGGGGGATGAGATCATGATATAGGGGAAGTCGTATGTATTTGTATCTATATCATTATAGAGATTGACATATATAGTTTTAGGTCTCTCAACATGATGTTTAGGAAATTTAGGGGGGAAAAAAAAGTATACTCGTGAGGGAACTAGAACTCCCAAATCCCTTCGTTGTAAAAGGAATGCTCTACTAAAGCCGCTGCACCAACGTAGGGCCCAAGTCGAGTTACAGGCTGATCATGTCTTCTCCTCAAAACTAGATTAACTTCTAACCCCATTGATTTTCACTCACATTTCCACTGACAGCAAGCAGAGATCTTTACTTGAAGCTGGATATTTGGTAGTTGATAAAAAGATCTCTGCCTGTTTGTCAGTACAATTTTGGGTGAACATACCACTAGAAGTAACAGATGCTGGCATTCAGTCATTTGTGTGTAAACTAAACATAATGACAGGTGCTTCCTGGATTTGGAGCCTGAAGGAGTCTGCAGACATCAGCAGCAGGATGCTACAGGATGCTGTTATAATCCAGACAAACCTTCAGCTATCCCCTGCTTCTAACAAAATGAATGTCCACAGTTCTTCAGTGTGAGGGGAGACACGCCTCCTGGGTGGAGAGACAACCCCAGATTTTCAAACTCAATTTTCAAACTCAATCTGAGAAAATTAGCTGAACAGCCCAAACGATAAAACTCCTTTAAGATTGAAATGTTGGGGAGAAAGGCATTTTCTGTAGTACAATATATTTTCAGGTTTCTTGCTTTAATTATTGCTGTATACACATTTTGTTGAAAGTATAGTGCCCATTTAATACTTTACGACCAAATAGAATACATACCACAATGAGGAGAGGTTTTTAGCTTAATTGAGAAATCAGGCTATAGAAGTCTATGGAGAGAGCAGCAGAAATGAGAAGGAGCTGAAGGCACAAATACATGGCTGCAGCTTCTAGAGTTTTATCTAACCTTAGATTCACCTGCTGCATTTACAGTTTAACTTCTGTATAATGCACTTCAAGGGGTTGTCTCACTTCAAGAATTGTTTTTTATGTTAACGATCTTGCAAGAACAAGTCATTTTGCAATATACAGTATGTCCATTAACAGTTTCCTACTCTATTACCTAGAATACCCCTCTGAATGGCTGCATCAGCTCCTCAGTCCACTAAGCTACTGACCTGTTCAGGTCCCCTCCTAAATAGGCAGGCCAGCCACAGGTCGCTAAACGAATACAGACGCTGCTGGTCCACAGCAGCTCATCACATACAAGCCAGTAGAGAGCCGAGTAAACACACGCCTGAATCAAAGAATGAAACAGAGAAAAACAGAGACCAAAGTAAAGATTATAATCGATGGACAAATGATACAACCTCCCTTTAATGTGTTTTGGTGTGTGTAGTTAGAGGGAGAGCAAAGTCTCATATCCTTCTTCCTTCTCCGTATGGGTGTGCGTGGTCACACATCATTAATGCAGCAAAGTTCCCGTCCTTTTCAGGAGTCAGAAAAAAACAAGAGGAAAGGAGAATTTCTCATCTTCAATTTGAGCTATTATAAGTGAATGGGCCACAAATGTTAGATTGTCTAGAAAGTTTACTCGGTTATGTTCAGCTTTGAAAATGTGCATTTTAATATCCAGTGCAAAGGAATATTATGATGCCAAAGGAAAAGAACAGTTTACCCTTGCGACCCCTCAAATTTCATGGGAAGTATTAGATTTCGTCTTATAATGTAACAGCCCCCTCTCCGCCGCCCACTATAAAAGTTTGTCCATCCAGGAATACCACTCACATAGTACATACTAAGTAGAGTAAAGTTTTATAAAAAGGATAAATATAGTTTAAGTCTTAGGCGGGAAAAGTTTGTTCTTATTTGAATTAGAGCGAGGAGGGCCTGTGCTTTAAACCTCTCATAGCCCGTTTAACATCCGGCAATTGGACAAATACCTGACGGTTTATCTGAAAACCGAACCGGAAGTAGATTGCAGGTTGAATGTTTTTCAGTTGTCCCTGCGGGCGTAAAAACCGCAGGGCGGAAAACCTGGTAAGTGGGGACTGTGCTGCACTTGTTTTTCCATAGGACCCGGTTTGCTCTGTTTGGCAGCCCAGTTTTTCAGATGGTCTGCAAACCGTCTGAAAAACCGGCCACAAACCTGTGCCGTGGGGACATGTCCATACTGTAGCTTATGGACACTGTTTCTGGAAATGAATAAGTAATATGGTCTTTGCATAAATATTAGAACCCATATAAATTGATTACAAGTGGTGATAAACCACTAGCACAGCGAGGCTGGTAATTGCCATTTTCTCACCTTTTTCCAGCTCTTTTAGATCTACCAGTACAACCATCTAAAGAAGTGATGGGTTTTGGACATAGCTCTTCATCAGCTCAGCATTTGCCCTTTCGGTTCTATGAACAATCTCGCCGTGTTGGGAGTGATGTCGCCGTACAGCGCTCTGTTTTTGCGTCAGTTGACAAGGTACCAGGTATGGCCAAAAGAAGAAATCTAGTTAAATTGCTTAAATAAAAATTTACTTTGGTTGTGGTTTGGCTGTATTGACCTCTTTATTGAACTCTTATCTCTTCCATTAATATACAAGCCTTATTTTCCATTTTTTTTGCATCAGTGGTGTGACCTCTGTTAAACCCTTCTGTAATTTTGCTCTGGAATTCCTGTTATTGTATTCAATTACAGGCACTGAATTATTCTGTTATATGTAGGCTCTAAAATGGAAAAAAAAATCGTGAAGGATACAGTATATCACCTCACATAGGGTTCATAGATTTAGCTGAAATCAATAGAACAACTTTTCAGTGATTAATTTTTTGGTTTCTGTCAGTGTTAATAGCATTTTAGAGCCTTAAGTACCAAAACATCGACTACAGTGGGGAAAATAAGTGTTTGATACGCCGGCGAGTGGAGAGGTCTGTAATTTTTATCATAGTTACACTTTAACTGTGATAGACAGAATCTCAAAAAAAAAAATCTAAAAACTCATTGTCTGATTTTTAAATGATGATTTTGCATTTTATCGCATGAAGTTTTTGATCACCTACCAGCCAGCCAGAATTATGCCTCTCACAGACCTGTTAGTTTTTCTTTAAGAAGTCCTCCTACTCTGCACTCATTACTTGCATTAATTTCACCTGTTTGAATTCATTACCTGTGTAAAAGACACCTGTCCGCACACTCAATCACACTCCAACCTCTCCACCATGGCTAGGACCAAAGATCTGTCTAGGGGCAAAATTGTGAACCTGCGCAAGGCTGGGATGGGCTACAGGACAAAAAGGCAAGCAGCTTGGTGAGAAGACAACAACTGTTGGTGCAATTGTTAGAAAATGGAAGAAACACAAGAGGCCTGTCAATCTTCCTCGGTCTGGGGCTCCATGCAAGATCTCGCCTCATGGGGTAAGGATGATTCTGGAGAAAGGTCAGGATTCAGTCCAGAACTACACGGGAGGACTTGGTCACTGACCTGAATAGAGCTGGGACCACAGTCTCAAAGATTACCTTTAGTAACACACTACGCAGTCATGGACTAAAATCCTGCAGGGCACACAAGGTCCCCATGCTCACATCATCACATGTCCAGACCTGTTTGAAGTTCACCAATGACTATCTGGATTATCCAGTGGAGGCATGGGAGAAGTTTATGAGATGAGACCAATATAGAACTTTTTGATATCAACTCCACTCGCCGTGTTTGAAGGAAGAAGATAGAGAAGTACAACCCAACGTTGAAGCATGGGGGTGGAAACATCATACTTTGGTGCTTTTCCGCAAAGGGGATGGATGGGGCCATGCATTGCAAGATTTTGGCCAACAACCACTTTCCTTCAGTAAAAGCATTGAAGATGTGTCGTGGCTGGGTCTTCCAGCAGGACAATGACTGAAACACACAGCCAGGGCAGCTAAGATGTGGCTGCGTAAGAAGCATTTCAAGGTCCTGGAGTTACCTCTCCAGTCTCCCTCTTTGGAGGGAGCTGAAACTCATTGTAGCCCAGCAATAGCCCCGAAACCTGAAAGACCTGGGGAAAATCTGTATGGAGGAGTGAGCCAAAATCCCTGCTGCAGTGTGTGCAAACTTGGTCAAGAACTACAGGAAACGTTCATACTTATTGATAAAAATGTGTACAATTGACAACGTTTTCCCTTCTTACCAGAGATAAAGAGCAACTTTTTTATTAGGAAACAAACTTGAGTTTTGCTAAAGTCAGACTGCAGGTTAATAGACCCCATGCTGCTGGTTGTGCTTTGTGTGGGAGACGAAAGAACACAGATGACTGATGGCAGCTTATAGCGATGAGAGAGCAGGCAGAGGTGTGGCAGAGAGATGGTCGGTAACCAGAGAAACCTGTGTGCTCTAAGAGGAGATAAAATCTTCTTTCTCTCCTGACCAAAGAAAAATCAACAACACAACATATTTAAAAAAAAGTCTTTAATTACCTGTTCCTAAATGTTAAAAGCTTGTCATTGAAGTGAGAAACCCTCTTTAACAACAAATTGTTCCTACTTATAAAATAAGCAATTTTTTTGTTATAAAGCTGTGTTAGCGGCTTTTGTTTTGTAGTTCCCTTAGGTTTAGACTCTTTTCACATCGTGCAGTTTTAAATGTAAGTATAAGGAGGTAATTTCCCGGTGTATACATCTGCTGGAGACCTCTGACAGATCCCACTTTTGCCATGTCTTGGTAAGGAATAGTACGATAGGCTGTACCATTTTACACAGTTAAAAATAGAAATGGCAAAGGGAGTAATGGGGAAGAATGGATACTTTTTTCATGTGCTGCGGGAGCCCGACATATACACTGTATTGCAGTGTGACAATAGCTTTACCTTTGGCATTGTTGATACACATGAAAATGATAAAAACATGATAAAACTCTTTACCCGAACGTAGATGCTACAACCACCCAAGCTTTTACAATATCATAAATAAGTTAAACCTAAATCCAATCTAATTCAAATAAATCACAGTGAGGACTTGATGAAATGAATAGATAATGATAAAATATATACGTAACCCAGAATCGCAGGACAGCTTCTCCTGCAAAAACAAGCCCTCGTACGGCTACATCGATTGAAGATTATAAAAGTGATGGTTTTTGGAAGGTAGTGGTAGGAAATGCCTGGTCCCTTTGGGGCTAACCTCATTTATTTTATTTTTGTTAGCCATTAAAATTTATTATTTCTGCAAGTTGGCTGGTTTGTGTTTTCCGCTGAAGAGCAATAATACTTTTCATGTTCTTCTAATTATTCCTGTGCCTATTTCTTTATTGCTTCTTTGTAATAGTAATAGAAAGGGATAAGGCAAGGCCTGTCTAAAGTCCAGCTGTGCCAGGACTGCAGGAAAATACCTGCAGGTATGGTTTTTACTGTCGTTTTTAAGATGTTTTAGGTGCAAAAATCATACAGCTGAACCTGAACATAGCAAAATGGTGCCAAGTTACGGTACAGCATATGCTGCCAAGGTTTCTGTCTGCACATTGGCCGCTATGTGTGGTCTTTCTTAAAGAATATGAAGATGCAATTCATTACATATTTTGCTTGTTTGCTTTTTTTGTGAGGACTTTGCCATAATTTATTCTGTGGCTTCTTAACCTTGCTCTGTGGGCTTGTGAGACTTTTCAATTATTGTTGCTATTTGTTTCCGATGATCTTGCATTTGCGCTTAATTGCCCGGTAACCAAATGATTTCCCAATAGCAAGGAGTAGGATCACATTTCCACTTCTGCAGCTCTTCAAACCTCCCTATACAAGGTAACCGTGTAAGAAACTACTTTACCACATGTGGAAACTTGACTGTTTATTTTGGGGAGGAACAAGTGGACAACAACTTTATTTATAGTGTAAATTTTATTTTAAAGGGAAACAATTAGACAGTTCAGACTCTATGGAGCCGTTCATTTGCTTCTCTTTCCAAGATATTTTCCAGAAATGTCATATAGGGGGTTTTCAAGCAGAGAAATTGCAGAAAACAAATAAGATTCCTCCCAAAATCTAAATTCTCTTCATTCCAAATATGTGCAAAGTCACTGCAATGTCACACCTCTTTATTTCTTTGTTGTATTTGTAGCTGGTACTGCTTGCATTTGTGCAGTATAATAATGTACTTTTTTCCTCCAACTAAAGCCATTCTTGTCCATTTATAGGAGATTTGAATGTTTGCATCATGCATGTATTGATTTTCCAATGGAAATTACATGTTGCAAGTCAAGGTCTAGTTCTAGGTTTACAGAAAAACTTGTTTTTTTTTAATCTTTAAAGGGTACCTGTCAGGGGATTTATGCTACCCTATCTGAGAACAGGATGTGATAGAAGGAGAGAAGCTGAGCTCTGTGATTTATAGGGTTATATGATATAGGAAAGAAGCCAAGCTCTGTGATATATAGGGTTATAGGATACAGGAGGAGCTGAGCTCTGTGATATATAGGGTTATATGATAGAAGGAGAGAAGCTGAGCTCTGTGATATATAGGGTTATATGATAGAAGAGAGAAGCTGAGCTCTGTGATACCATGGGTTATATGATAGAGGAGAGGAGCTGAGCTCTGTGATATATAGGATTATATGATAAGGAGAGAAGCTGAGCTCTGTGATATATAGGGTTATATGACAGAGGAGAGAAGCTGAGCTCTGTGATATATAGGATTATATGATATAGGAGAGAAGCTGAGCTCTGTGATATATAGGGTTATATGAGTAAGGAGAGGAGCTGAGCTCTGATATATAGGGTTAGATGATAAAGGGAGAGCTGCTGAGCAGATCTTTCTCTGCTCAGGTCACGCTCACCACAGGGAAGTGTTTCTGAGCGGAGTCTGGCTTCAAAGCACACCCACTGAGTGATGGAAAAACGTCCAATGAGGCCATGTGATCATTGGACGTCACATGGTATGCAGGAAGTCGGGGATTAAAGGGCTCTCTTCCTGGTTTTGCTGAGCAATAATTTGTATCAATTGTAAATTTTAATCCATTATAAAGTTCAAAATGATTAAGTTGTGAGCTAAATAACAAATAAAAAGATAGTCCTGGACAACCCCTTTAAATTTTCTGTGGACTTCTTGTTAAATTACAGGAAGCTCAGTAGTTCTTTTTGTCTTACACTGAAAACGGCTCTGTGTCCAACCCAGGAGATCAGGTGACCAAAGATGATTGTCTTTTTATGGCAGTCTTTGAGGTCACACCCTTTGGTCCTGCCTCCAAAGTCCTTAAACATGCAAAGGACTGTGGACCTTTGTAGTTTTACAGGTGAAAAGGAAACCACATTTACGCAAAAGAAGCTGTTCTTTGCCTGTAGAGAGGAGAGGCCGCATACAGCATAGGAAAAGCATACATTACCACAATAGAAGATAAATGAAGACTTCATGAAGCCATTTAAGACTTTTTGCTTTGCCAGAAACCTCAAAGTTGTATGGATATTTTATGTTAATTTAGGATTGGAGCATCTTGAAACCGCTCCCTAAAATAAATGGGACTGTAGAAATTACACCATGCAGGGTTAAATGGGTTGTCCATCTCGTAAGAAAATCCTACCATCAGCTCCTCAGGTCCCAGTAAAATAAAATAATGGTCACTTTCCTGCGACCCCAGTTCTAGTGACCCCCCGGTCTTCTGTTTTTATTCTCTCACTTCCAAACGGGGATTGTTTTACTTACATCACCATTCAGAGCTGTTCACTTCTGAACAGAGATGTAAATTAGTGGCACGTGACCCCTGCAGCCAATCGGCATCTGCAGCAGTGACGTCCCCATTTGCAAGTGACAAAATGAATATAGAAAATCGGGGATATGCAGTACTGAGACCAGAGGAAGATGTATTAGTATGTTTTTTTTTTACATTTTTCTGGGAGCTGACTGTATGATTTTGTTTATGAGACGGAAAACCCCTTTAAAGAGTGTTTTTCATGTTCCTTACATTTTTTCCAACAGAACATAATGGCAGGTATAATCTATTCTACTCAAGCCTATAGTCTGGCATGTTGTAAAGGGACATTCTAAGCAAAACGTATACTCCATAATATACAATTCTGAGGCCTAAGAAGGCTGCACATGATGTAGAGTTCAAAGAACAATGTAGAGTGAAACCTTGAAATCCCACACCTCAACCTCTGTATCTGGAATAATGCAGTGAAGAGTTAAAATATTAAAACTTTGTAGTCTGCAGTATTAGAGAAGCTTCTTTGGCTGGGGAAATGTTGAGGTATTATTATTTATAAAATTCTATGTTATATATTACGTTGCTTCAAGGTGTCGCTCCATTTTTATTTAGTTCTGGTCTTTTATTTTTGTAATGAGTTTAGTTAGCTGCTGGTGCTACTACCAGTACAGTGATCCCTCAAGTTACAATGGCATCAGGGTACAATATTTTTCACATATAATGGTCTTTCCTGGGAAGTTGTTTCTTAAAACTTCACTCGCCATACAATATCACACTGCCGATCAGTGGCACATGTGATAGATGGACGATCCAACCAATTATCATAAACATTTTACTTGTAAAACACCTCTATTAGTGAGGTGCATGCAGTAACTGGTGTTCTAATAGTGCCTCTCTACAGTATGGTACAGTGCAGTACTGTTTCCAATGTGTAGATTTTATTCCAACACTATGACGTTGGTTAGTGAAGTGCATGCAGTAACTGGTTTTCTATTAACGCCTCTCTACAGTACAGTGCAGTGCTGTTTCCAATGTGTAGATTTTATTCCAGCACCATGGCGTCCAAAAGTCCTTCGAATAAAAACTTGCTTTATTTAAGTATTCATTAAAATAGTCATTCCAGCACTAGTCATTCTCTGGCAGTCGTGTTTCGGGCATCAGCCCGTAGTCATATGACAGTGCGGTACTGCATGTTCTCTACTGCTGTTTGCATGTCAGGAGGAGCAGCTCCTTGTCTCAGTCGTGGTTGGTCCCATTTTCTTTTTTTCTGGTACATTTTGTAGAAAGACTAGGACTCTAAGGAGATGTTCACACAGCGTGCTGGATCCGATTTTGGATCCATTTTTAGATGCATGTTTGGATCAGTGTTTCGGACTGTAAACGGACCCAAACATGCATCTTACAATGTGCAGTGTAGTTTACATTGCTTTCAATGTAAAACACGCATCGGCATCCAGACGAGTGAGCGCCGATGCGTGTTTACTTGCATTTTTGTGATGCGTCTTTCAGATCCGTTCAAAGATTTGTCATGTCAATTCATGATCCGAAAGACGCCGCAGATGCCCTATTTAAAACTATAGGGTGCGATACTGCTGCAGCCAAACATTCACCTGCGTGTTGAATGCATTTTGGATGCGATTTACGCAGCGATTTTGGATTCGTTTTTCGGATCCAACACCGTGTGAACATACCCTAAGATGCACCTATCCTCTGCATACAATGTGATGTACAGCTTCCAGCAGCTCTTTCTGGTGTTCTATGTAAGGACTTGCATTATCTGGATTAGATATCTGCTTAATTTTCTTCCTCTTCATTTTGCATTATGTTGGGTGACGTTTTGGGGCTTTGGAACCAGTTTTCCATAGCTATGATTCAACATACACTGGTCATCTAGGGACCAATTAATATTGTATATTGAGGGACTACTGCACATCTGTCCAGAGATGTCTGAAAAGACCTTGAACTCTAATACCGACCACGGGAAATGATTGACGCTGGAGGCAAAACTTGTGAGGCATCAGTTACACATGGTAAACCATGACCTGCATAGAAATACACACAGTACAGTTCCTACAGGGGTATTCCCGTTATTTTTTATGTCATTCCATAATGCTTGGGTATGTCATAACTTTATAGTTCGTACAAATCTGACCTCTGGACCAAGCAGCATAATTCTATGTTCACTGTTTTCTGGGTGAGGATCTGTTGGCCAAACGGAGCAACATTTTTGTCATTTGGACTGATATAGAAGATGACCTGTCACAGTACTATGCTGTCCTAGGGTAAGGTAGAATATTGACAGATTCACTTTAGAAGAGAACAATATTGGGCTATGTCGTGAATCTTCATTATAAACTTGTTGTCAACATACCAGGTTTTTCATGAGCTTAGGGAGTTGCTGCAATTCGGTCTTATATTTTTTGGCTTTGTGTGTTTTAAATCAGAAATGGGTCATACTGAGGACAAAGCCTTTAATTCTTAAAGTATTTTGGGTGGGTATATTTTTAATTCCTCGTTCCAAAGAACTTCAGATTAAACATTTGTAATGAAGAAGGGTTTAACAGATGCTGTAGCCACACCCAGGACCTTGTACCATATGGCATCCAGGGTGCTTTTTATTATTCCATATGCACTGTCAATGATCACTTTATACTTGTCCTTTGCAGATACAGTATGTAACTGTTTTTCAGTGGCTTTTATATATTTAAGTCCTTGGTATGTAACGTTTAGTTCTCTACTTGCTAAGAAAGTCCCACCATGACAGCCTGTCTTTCAACCGCATTCTGAGACCTATAGTCAATAATTCGCCTATAGCTCACCAATCATATATTCCATACAAATCATCACGTATATTTCATATAGTATATTCTAAGACTTATTCAGTTAGCTTATTTTTCTTATAATCTTGTTAAAAGTATTTCACTAAAAGAATAAATTTGTGGGTTTTATGCTTAAGCGTGTGTGCTACTGCTCAATACAGAGTATATGGGAGCTGGCAAAACAACCATGTAGAGCGGTATGACATATGATGGATTCCTGCTCAAATGGGTTGAGAGTGCCTTCCACATTGAGTGGACCCAAAAAATGCCACAAAAGCATTCCCCAGAGAATAACGCTGCCACCACCAGTTTGTGTTCTTCCAGCAATGGCTGCAGGGAGTTTGTTCTCTGATGTTTTTTTTCCTGACACCTCAATATTCATCTCTTTCTGATACTGACATGAAAACGTAACCCTTTTTTACTGATCCTTCTGCCATAGGGGCAGTAGGGTTCACGGATCTGTTTTTTTAGACACAGGCCTGGTAGCCCCCTGGTCCATTTTGGTGGTGAGCTGCTTTACTTGTAACGTGTCGTTCACTAACTGTACAGTTGCATAATTACTCCCACCTTTGGCCCATAAGCCAATAGTCATCGCTTTTTTTTTAACTCTGATTAATCACCTCTTTTGCCCACGACAGCAATGAATAATTTAGCGGTGAGCTTCTCCACTGTAGAATGTCGGTCCACCCTTGAGCACTTCCATAGCTGAAGTTTATTTCTCACATCAATGGCACGTAGTGCTGCACAGTTTCCATGTCACTTTGGTGCCATTTGTCCATACATGATACACAGGAAAGATAGCAGATGAACAGTTCACAAACTGCACTTTCCAAAATACTGCAATCCTTGGTCTGAAAGCCAATCGTCAACCCTTTTTGCAACTCTGATAAATCGCTCCTTTTACCCATGACTGCAATAAGTAGTATATGTGCAGACAGCCTTTCACACACCTTATATATCCAGCAAGCCAGCTCACGACACATGACTTCTGTTATGAGATGCATGCTGCCAACCTCAAAGTAGGAGGTGGTCATAACAATAATTAATAATTAAAATTGACAAGATAATTCAAGTCCTGCGCTAACCATCCATGTATTTTGTACTTCTTACATAAAATCTGTTTTTCACCAATGTTGGCTGCATTAAGCTATTACAATAGTCAGTTCTGCTGAGCTGCATTTGAACCAAGCCAGAGTCCATCTTGAAATAGTTTATTTTCCAGTATTCATACTACCAAACATTACGGCTTCTAAACCAAAATAAATGGTTATTAGGGCCTGTCTTAAATTCTCATGGGTAAAGTTAATTATAAATTAGCTGCTCTGCTCAGATACTGTGGCTAAGAAATCTTTACTTTCTCATTGATTTTTTTTTTTTTTTTTTACTTCCGATAATAATGGTGGTTTTCAACTCATGATTTATTGTTATTGTATATTTAAAACACCCAACTGCCCCTGATCCCTTCACTTTCCTGGAACCATGTTTTAAAATATTTTTTATAGCTTTGTAATATTTTCATTAATTAAATGGTTTAGTTCTTATTTTGTACTTTGATGATAAACAGAAAAAAATGGGTAAAGGTTATTTTAGGCGCGCAGGCGTTTCTGGAGGGGTAACAGGAACGTAAAATTTATTTTTTATTTGAAAACCTAATAACTTATTTATGTGACACCCACTAAACTGAAAATTTGTCGAAATACATCATCAAATCTGTCTTTGTAATATCTATCTTTCTCATATATATTGCAAACTACAGTGCCTTGCGAAAGTATTTGGCCCCCTTTGAACTTTTCAACCTTTTGCCACATTTCTGGCTTCAAACATAAAGATATAAAATTTACATTTTTTTGTGAAGAATCAACAACAAGTGGGACACAATTGTGACGTGGAACGAAATTTATTGGATATTTTAAACTTTTGTAAAAAATAAAAAACTGAAAAGTGGGGCGTGCAATATTATTCGGCCCCCTTAAGTTAATACTTTCTAGTGCCACCCTTTGCTGCGATTACAGCTGCAATTCGCTTGGGATAGGTCTCTATCAATTTTGCACATCGAGAGACTGAAATTGTTGCCCACGGAGCTCAGTGAGGTTGGATGGAGAGTGTTTGTGAACAGCTGGAGCTCAGTGAGGTTGAATGGAGAGTGTTTGTGAACAGCTGGAGCTCAGTGAGGTTGGATGGAGAGCGTTTGGGAACAGCAGTTTTCAGCTTCTCGATTGGATTCAGGTCTGGACTGTGACTTGGCCATTTTAACACCTGGATACATTTATTTGTGAACCTTCCATTGTAGATTTTGCTTTATGTTTGGGATCATTGTCTTGTTGGAAGATAAATATCTATCCCAGTCTCAGGTCTTTTGCAGACTCCGACAGGTTTTCTTCCAGAATGGTCCTGTGTTTGGCTCCATCCATCTTCCTATCAATTTTAACCATCTTCCCTGTCCCTTCTGTAGAAAAGCAGGCCCAAACCATGATGCTGCCACCACCATGTTTGACAGTGGGGATGGTGTGTTCAGGGTGATGAGCTGTGTTGCTTTTATGCCGTAATATATCGTTTTGCATGGTGGCCAAAAAGTTTGATTTTGGTTTCATCTGACCAGGTGCCTGATGTGTTCCTTGGTCTTCATGATGCTCTCTGCGCTTTAATCAGAACCATCAAAACCTGTACTAAGAAAAGAAAGGAAAAAAACAGAGATTGCTCTTGTACGTTACATAAACCTATTTATACCCATTTCTCCACTCTCCTCCTCCTTTTCTTCTAAATTCATTACTCAATTTGAAAATAACTGCTAAATCCTGTGGACTGACTGACGAATCAGGTTACATACTTCCGAAAGAAGTCTATGGGTAGGGGAGATAGTGGAGGAATTAGCTGCAGATTGAGACAGTCTCAGACGGATAGTGTTGATCGAACTGTTCTAGAAAAGTTAAGTTCTAGTAGAACGTCTTGAATTTTTAGAAACCGAACATTTTACTGTTCGTTCAAGTAAAGTTCTAGTTTGACACGCCATTTTCAGTTTCATTTTCAGCTTCTTTCTGCACTTTTGGCAGCCATCCAATCACTGCAGAACACAAAGAAGTGTCAAAAACATCATCGCTGAGGTGTAGGGCTCTCATTGACTGTTAAAATTACATGACCATGTTATATATATATATATCAATGTTTTGCCTTGTGAACGCCATTTTCAGCTCACTCTCTGTTCTGTACAGACTGCTCTTAGTTAGATAGTATTTTCCTCTCCATAGTCTTCAATAGTTAGGGAGTTTGGTATTGCTGGCTGCATCTTTCCCACACCCAGAAGCTGTTATTTGGCGACATTTGTAAGCTCACATAATGCCTAACACTCATATACATGGATATATATTATACAGAATGCTTAGATTTGCTAAATCATACTCAGTTCAGTTTTTGCAGTTTTGGGGGTTCAGTAATTGTATAACACACGGTCTCCAAATCTCCTATGTGTTAAAGGGGCTTTTGGGCACCCTCAGGATGCAGGGCCCCATAGCAGCTGCTACCGCTGCACTTCCTACACTGTGTGCAGAATTATTAGGAAAAAGAGTATTTTGAGCACATCATCCTTTTTATACATGTTGTCCTACTCCAAGGTGTATAGGCTTGAAAGCCAACTACCAATTAAGTAAATCAGGTGATGTGCATCTCTGTAATGAGGAGGGGTGTGGTCTAATGACATCAACAACTTATATAAGGTGGGCTTCATTATTAGGCAACTTCCTTTCCTTTGGCAAAATGGGTCAGAAGAGAGATTTGACGGACTCTGAAAAGTCAAGAATTGTGAGATGTCTTGCAGAGGGATGAAGCAGTCTTGAAATTGCCAAACTTTTGAAGCGTGATCACCGAACAATCAAGCGTTTCATGGCAAATAACCAACAGGGTCGCAAGAAGTGTGTTGAAAAAAATAAGGCGCAAAATAACTGCCCATGAATTGAGGAAAATGAAGTGTGAAGATGCCATTAGCCAACAGTTTTGCCATATTTCAGAGCTGCAACGTTACTGGAGTATCAAAAAGCACAAGATATGCGATACTCAGGGACATGACCAAGGTAATGAAGGCTGAAAAACGACCACCTCTGAACAAGAAACATAAGATAAAATGTCAAGACTGGGCCAAGAAATATCTTAGGACTGATTTTTCTAAGGTTTTCTGGACTAGTGAAATGAGAGTGACTCTTGATGGGCCCGGGCTGGATCAATAAAGGGCAGAGAGCTCCACTCCGACTCAGACGCCAGCAAGGTGGAGGAGGGGTACTGCTATGGGCTGGTATCATCAAAGATGAACTTGTGGGACCTTTTCGGGTTGAGGATGGAGTGAAGCTCAACTCCCAGACCTACTGCCAGTTTCTGGAAGACACCTTCTTCAAGCAGAGGTACAGGAAGAAGTCAGTATCGTTCAAGAAGAACATGATTTTCATGCAGGACAATGCTCCATCACATGCATCCAAATACTCCACAGCGTGGCCAGTAAAGGTCTAAAAGAAGAAAAAATAATGACAGGGCCGTCTTGTTCCCCTGGTCTGAACCCCATAGAGAACCTGCAGTCCCTAGGGAGGGTAAACAGTCCACCTCTCTGAACAGTGGGAGGCTGTGGTGACTGCTGCCAGATCACGCAACTGACAGAATCTATGGATGGAGGCTTTTGAGTGTCATCGTAAAGAAAGGTGGCGATATTGGTCACTGATTTGGTTTTGGTTTTGAATGTCAGAAATTTTTATTTCTTAATTGTCTGTTTTATTGGTTTACTTGGTGAAAATAAACAAGTGAGATGGGTATATATTTGGTTTTTATTAAGTTACCTAATAATTCTGCACAAACAGATATCCTCCTTAGATAGCCAAATCTTTTGGGTTGATTGAGAACATAGTTGATGTTCAATAATAAAAAGAATCCTCTCAAATACAACTTGCCTAATAATTCTGCACCTCCTATAGTTACGCCCCTGCTTGGAAGCTGTCCTCATCTTTTCAGTTAGCCATTGAAAGGAATGAAGTATTTAAGCCTCTTAATTTTTTTCTGTGACTCTTACAGCCAAGTTTTCTTCACTAAGTTGTTCCACGTATCCAGTTACTGTTCTGGATGGTAATTACAGCTTCTCCTCATCTGTATAGGTACAAAAATTAACCATTGACTTTATGGGGTTCTAGTTCGAATGGAACGTTGAACCCAACTCGCAAAAGTTCAAGGTTCTAATCGAACTAGAACATTTTACAGACATACCATACAGAAAGCTCTAGGTAGTGTTATATCTCAACCCAGTGCTTGATTCACAGCTTAAATTTCTCAGTATTGCCCTACAGTGTCCTGTATGCTGTTACTTCTTGGTGCAATAGAGGTACAGAGAGCATGATCTCCTCTTCTTTGTGTGTGCGCAGTGTATGTTCGACATTATAGCAGCTAGTTTCCACTTGCTTGATTAAAGATAATTAAAATCTGAGATGGAGCCTGCATTGGGAGAAAACTGATGCAAATTGACATATGCTATTGATCTAGTGACCAGCAGTAGATTTCTTCCTTATCTTCACACACAACAGCTTATCTTCTAATGTTGGTTAAAGGAAATCTGTCACCATTTTTTTTTATTAATGAAAACAAATGTTTTTATTTTCTGATTGTAGATTTCTCAATCCTGTTGTCTGTATGTGATTATGGGGACAGCATTCTTGTCTGCAATGCTTTTAACAGCATTTAGAGAGATGCTTAACAGCAGCTTCATGGACATAGAAGCCTCTGAACATGACCAGTCCCATTGACTTCTATAGGAGAGTTTTCTAGGCATGTTCTGTGACCTGGGAAGAAATGTGTGCAGAGAGAGGGAAAAGGAAAGCTGTGACTATCTCCTATTGTGACTGCTGGATCCTGTGTTATCTATACACATTGTTGTCACCTTTCAGTGTAACCCTACTTGTACTGATAATGAGCAGACGACTGAAAATCTTTCTCTACAGAACAGGAGATGTCGAACTTCTATTAGGCCTAGTGGCCAAACTGAAAACTGCAGGACTTATGATTTTTTTAAAAAAAATATGGAAAGTGATATGGAAAATTAAAAAAATAAATAAAAAAATCCTAAAACCATGAGTTAAAAAAAAAGTCATTTTTATTAGACTTTCCCTTCAAATAGTTACTGACCATTTTAAGGGTATGGATTCACTTGCACAGAAATATTTTTTTATTTTATTTGCTTTCTAAATGCAAATTTAAGTAACTATTCCGCGTACTGTTTTCTTGTTCCTTCGCTCTCCTTTCCTTCCTTACTTTTAGAGATAGCAGAGAGAGCACCAAAAGAGGGAAGCTAGCACAAGTTGTAGGCAAGGAGAATAACACATACAAGCCAGTTTGCAGGGTGAATATCACTGACTGTAGACATATGTAGAGAATAAGCAGAGCTTTAGATTTCTGAACACACATCCATCACAACCAGCATGTCACTGAGAGGTCACAGCCACACTAGAAAAGACTAGGGGTAGGGTCTCATGGTGCTGATCTTCTGGTATTCAATATGCACCATGCTTCGATTTTAGCCTATGTTGCAAAAGCTGGACAGTCAAATGGTGGCAAAGACGCAATTGGATAATGTATGGACATGCCCTTCCTTGTAGTTTTCTATTGACTGCTAATGACTGCCTGGTTTTGCAAGCTATCGACTCTCAAAAGCAAACCATAGGGTCTGTTCATTATTCGCTACATAATTTTATAGCTCCATAGTTTGCAACATGAGGCAGCCATTAACAATAGACGATTGTAGAGAAGAGCATGTCCATGCAGTTTTCAATTCATCTTGGTCACTTGGATTCCCCCTGTAACTAGGAGATGTTTGCAAACCAAATATCATGGGGGTCTGAAAATGAATGAAGGTTGCAAATTTAAATTTGTGCAACTTCCTTTCTTTTTATACTCAAAAGCAATTGAAAACATACGTAAATTTTTTTTTATCTTGGATGCCTTTAGGCAATTTGTAACTAGTTCTTACTGATCATCAGCTGGATGTTGCATGCTAATCAGCTTATTTTAGCCTCTTCTTTTTAAGTATCTCCGCACTTCTCACTTTTTTTTTCTTTAACTATAGTGGCTTAAGTGGAAAAATTACTTTTATGAAGAACTTACCTTTTACCCATAAGCACATTGTTTATGACATCACTACAGTAGCACTATATTATATGGATAAAACCTTGAATTTCATTTAGAATTTACAAGATACTTCCTTAAATGGGTTCTCTTATCACAATGATTAGCTTTGAACATGTAGGAAAAAGTAAATGAAGACTATTACCAAATACATTGCTGTTCTGATTTTGTTTTATTTAGAGGATAAATATTTTAGCTACTGCCAGTGTATACAAGTTTTTTTAGGTTACAGACCAACTCTCCCTGCCCTTTCTTTTATCCAATTGCTCCACAAGCTGCTGTTCCACCATAGTAACACTCTGCTGATTCTTATCTCTAGCACAGGAGCTTGTTTACCTAAGTTAATGACGAGTTTAAACCCTTAGACCTCAGTAGCCTTGTGCACTGCAGATTATAAACTGCTTGCACTCATCTCACTGTAACAGGAATAGCTAGGAAAAGCAAGTCTGATATGCCGGTCACTGTTATAGAACCACACACAGTCTAACCAGGAAGTGTGACTCTGTGAAACAGTATGGTGAGACGATTTATTTAACCACACAAGTAATCAAGCATTAATTTAATGCCTCGATTCCAGGTTTGCTTTATGTGGCCATATTTGAGGTCAGTGCCTCCTGACCAAAAACAGGAGCAGGTATCAGCGGTAGGAGAAACAAAAGAAAGATGGAAGGGAGCACTCCTTTTTAAGCCATCGTGTTAGAAAAACGCACTGCTTTCCTTCGGAAACAGCGCCCCTCCTGTCCATTAGCTGTGTCTGGTATTGATGCTTCAGTTCTTTCACTTTAATGAGTTTCCAGTCTCGTGTGACATGGCCAGTGGTGCAGAGTTAAAGGAGAGAAAATGCTATAAAATAGTCCTGCTCAGCTCTAGCGAAGTCCTCTCATGGGTTTTTTCTGTTATACAAATAGGACACAAAGGTTAGAAAAATTCAACATTCTGCCAGTTCTAGGAAAAGAAACTTGAGGAAAAGGGAAAATCTTAAAGCGTGATGTGTTCTTCACTGTCGTGTTTGTGTTTCCCTTCAAATATTTTATCCAAATGATGGCAGGAACAGCTCTTGGGATTTTGTTTGGAAAGGTATTTGCACATACCAGCTTGAAACATAACCTTCTCGCAAGGATGAAAAGTCTACAGCTTTATGGTCTTTGTTGGATGGCTTGAAGAATGTGCATATATTTATGAGAGGTTATTTTTGTTAAAAAATGCTGTGTTTGTGCTTTAGTCCATAACTAAGGCTTCATATTTATAAGTATTATGCCTTGTAAGGTTGCTAAAGCAATTATTTATAGTGCATATATATAGGGTTGTCTAATGAAGACCTACCATAATGGGGTGTTGGTTGGCTTTCAACACATGGAACAGTAAAGGTCAGGTCAAAGAAGTTTTTGCGTAAATATTATTTCCATGACCCAAAATGAGTCTCTAGTTTTGTAAGGAACTCTTGTTATGTATCCCATAAAAATACCTTTTAATATATTACATAGCAATGTGTACTATTTTGGTTCAGAATCCATCTAGTTAATAGATTAATGTAGGAGATTTTCCATATGATTTTTTTTTTTTTTAGTTTTTTCCTGGTCCCAGAAAGGTCAATCACAGACCAAATACTGATTTCTTAACAGGGTTAATACTACCAAAGAGAAAATTCACAGACAAAACTATACTAACCCACTCTAAAATGTAACTTTAACTCATTTCTCATTTAAAAAAAGTCACAAACTAATCCCATAAAAATACATTGCAATGCCGGATGCGGTATCCTATGGGTGTGTGTGGGAAATAAATGTCAAATGTTAAACATCAGTTGTACAGTCCATCACTCAGGTTCATCAAAACCTTATCTATACTTTCACCTATTATGTTCTGTCAATACAGGAGGGGAAATAGCTCCAAAAAGGGCGGCCCCGCTTCTCGGTGGCTCACCCTATAAAGACACTGTACTTAATGATATCGGTGTGTAAACAGATAACACCCCAATCAACTTTAAAACCTACAGGAATACCAAAGGATTCTCAACCACAGTGAGCATAACGTAGACCTTACTACTCCTTATTTTTATATCAATACAAACATTAGGTTATTATATAATGCTTACTGTCCTTTAATGACATTTTCCCAACGCATTTCCCCCTCTTACGATTTCAGAGGGTTTATCAGGGGAACTAGGAGGTAAGTCCAAGAATGTAGGACGACTCTCCAGCATGTACATCAGAGAGGCGAGGCCGCCCTTTTTGGGATGCTTTCCCCTCCTGTGTTGACAGGACATAATAGGTGAAAGTATAGGGGAGTATATATTACGTTTTGATGAACCTGAGTGATGGACTGTACAACTGATGTTTTAATATTTGACATTTATTTCCCCCACACACCCATAGGATATTGCAGCCGGCATTGTAATATATTTTTTTGTTATTAGTTTGTGATTTTTTTTAAAATGAGAAATGTGTAAAAGTTAAATTTTAGAGTGGGTTAATATAATTTTGTCTGTGAATTCCCAGAAAGGTCACCATGTTGTGTTTGCTGAAAAATATCCAGTATATAAAATAAAACATTATCATCACTGTGATCTAAAGGATAAATGAGAAAAGCTAGAAAGAAAAACATGGAAAATATCTTCTGAAGCAGCAGGTCTCTCTAGCTACAAATGATCACACATGAAAATGTGTTGATTTGAATGGAGTGATAGTCTTGCAGGTCTTCCTCTCTTAATAAAGACCTGGAAACCATTTATACACGACATAGATGGGGTATTTAAATTAGCTCTCCCCCAGAAGGAAGAAAGCGGTCTCGCTAGCAGCACTATTGGGGGTAGCTTCTGTATAAGTGAGGTCTGACCTTTTAACACTTTAATGCCACAGCAATTATGGGGTTTTTGGTTTTCATTTTTTCCTCCCGCTTTTTAATCGTGTCATTGATCATGGGGTAGAACATTTGAAGAAAACACACGCAATTGCGCCATTTTTGCACGGGTTTCGCATTTATGGCATTCACTGTTCGATATAAATAACATGCTATGTGAAATCTGTAGGTCTCTGTGATTCCAATGATGAAATTAGTAGAGTTTTTTTTATTTTTATTTGCACTGCACAGTCACTTTCTGAGAACCTCATTAGAATTCCGGGTGCCATAGAAAGTGCTCAGCACCCCGCAACCTCCTCATAGATGTGCCGAACGGGGAAAGGAACCTCATTCATTTAAATGCTGCAGCGGTGATCACTGCAGCCTCTAAAGGATTAAACAGCAGGGATCAGAGCCGGCTTTGATCTCTGTTGTTAGCGGTGGTTCACAGCTGTATCTAACAGCTGTGAGTCCTCTCCATACTCCCTTCCTGCCATCGCCGCCAGGTAAATTTACGCCGCAGGGCAGGAATGGGATTAAGAGCCTTGATACATAACTAGGGATTTTAACCAAGCCATTACAGGAAAGGTATCACCAATTGATGGCAATGGACAGAACCTCTTTCTTCCGATTTCCCAGAAAGCATAACCTGGCCTGTAAGATTCCCTTTGTCAGCTTACCGCTCTCTGCAATGAGGAACCATTCCCCCCAGGGTATTAGTGTTAATGGGGTGATGTCGCACCTTGAGATCCTCTCTTTTTAACCTCTGAATGTGCCTAAGCAACATATCACAAAACTCTGAAATTATAAATCCATTATAGTTAAATTAAAATCCCAGCCTAGCATTGTAATGAAAGTGTAATAAAGGAAAATGAAGATGTTACTTTCAGAATAGATCATATGTCTATTTATAGATGTTTCTTGAGGCTACGAACATGATTGTAACTGCATTCCCTTCCTTGAAGTCACGTGAATGACTGACTTCTCTGTCAATCACAGGGCTTGTTAACTCTGTTATTTTCCTGTCAAAATATTGGACCTGCACATGTACAGAAAAAGCCACCCTATTGATCAAACAATAGAAGTGCCTTGTGTCAAAGCTAATGAATTATGCATCCTGTATACAAATTGGATAATCTACTAGTCAGCATTCATAGGCATTGAGGCTGTAGGACATCCTTGAGTCCCTGAAATCCCTAGAAATGACTATTATTATTTTTTTTATTCCTGGAACTCGTTTACAACATCTATTTAGGTATTATAATTTTTTATTATCCTTGCCCTTTACCCTTATGTGCTAACAGGAAAAATGATCCTATTTTTAGACTGTCGAAACCTTGTATCTACGGGTGATAGGCAAAAATGGAGTGAAGCCAAACAAAGAACCCAACTCCGCTTAAAGGGGTTTTCTTCTTTAACTTCAGTGTGTGTGCCTTATAAGAATTTAAGGCTATACAGACATGCCTCCTTCTCAGGATCTTTTTCATTTAGCTCTAAAGATTAGCTTTTGATTTGGAGCACCCATCTCATGCTTTACACAGACGACCCATTGATTTAAATGTCGACATTGCTTTTACCGCTGAACTCTTCCACAAGCAATAACTTCCGATTGATGAGGGTTGTCTAAAGATACGTAAATTGCAAAAATATGACTTGATAAGGTAAGACTTATGAAAACTCTTTAATTTTGGTTTGGGTCTGATAATACCAGTTTTATACAGGAAATGAAGACATTTTGTGGAGTCTCTTAGGGTACAGGAATTTGGGAGTCTGTGAAAATGGCATAGTTTTAGGGAACTAAATCTTCAAAGTATTGTGAATGTTGTAGTCCATAATGTTTTGGAATGCTTGTTAGATAATGCAGATTGACTATCAGTAAAACACATTGCTTGCCATTTTGCTCTGACCAGGTTGTGCTTTTTGATACCACATTGTTAGCATTCTCTTTTTTCAGCTAAGTGTCATCATCTCTAGTGAACATATAACTTCTGGAGTCTTTTATTTTCCATCTATATGCGACCTGATTCTCTGTTACAAAAGGAAGGCACCTCGAAAAAAGGAGTAGAGTGTTATGATTATGGAGAAAGGTTCAGAAAATGTAAATATAACTTTTATTAAGATATTTACGATCTATTCACATCCCAAATAGGTTAAAAAAAAAGTGTCAAATTTAAATATTCTTATGGCCAAATTTTAAACAACACTGGGTAACATGGCAAAGAGATATTATTCACCCTATAACAGGATCTGTACTTGCCCTGATTTCATAAGTATGGGATAATCGCCCTTATAAGGGCGACCATGTTCGGCTACCTCTTCCTTGTATAGAAAGTACCCTACAAAATTCCCTTGTCACGCAGATGGCACCGAGAATATGGGGTGACTTCAGAAGCTAGAGTGCAAGCACAGCCATTGGATGGTTCTTTAAATACAGGCTCTTCCCGGGGTGATATGCTGCCATTAAACAAGAGGAAGAACCAAATTGCTGTGACCACATGTCCTTAGTGTGACGTTCTGTTGCAGCAATCTCACCTGGAACATAGCAGAAGTCCTGAGAAGCCCCGGCGAAATCTGCCCACTTGTGGAAATGACATCCCTGAAGCATCCACACATATACAAAGATCATTGGCAGATACTATAAATTGGCGTTTTTCATTCATAAACTATGACAGCATCTATCTAAAGTCTAGCTTATTTTTTCATCATACTGTGGTGCCAGCCAGAGGGTGGCCAAAGCCTATGAACACCTTAAAGAGAACCTGTCACGTAGTTTATGCCCCCCTGGCTGAGGGCAGCACAAGCTAGTGACAGACCTGCTGTTTCCAGCGCTGTGCCCCTTATTCTGTAAGATGCTCAGATCGGTGGTTTTTAGCCAGAAAGGAGACAGAGTAGTTTTTTTCATACCCCGCCCACCTCAACTGATAAACCTATTACTTTGAATAGGTAGAAACATGTGAATAGCTGCCAGGTGGGTGGGGCTAGACTTTGGTGGGCGGGGCTAACACCTGCTCATGAATAAGATTTGAGCATTAAATGTTCTAAAACGACAGCATCTTACAGAATTAGGGGCACAGCGCTGGAAACAGCAGGTCTGACACTAGCTTGTGCTGTCCTCAGCAAGGGGGGGCATAACCTATGTGACAGGTTCCCTTTAAGCCTTTACTCTGGGAGCTTTCACAGCCCACATGGGGTACAAATGGGATGTGAACAGTCCTGTTAAACATTAGGTCTGTGATCCAGACTTCACATTAGCATAGGTTGTTTGATCTTACACGTTATATGATCTTTAGGCCATATTTACATGTTTTAGGTTAAGTTTTAGGTCTTTGTTAGTTTTGTGGAGTGACTGAAGGAGATGGTGACCTATTTGTAAAGTTTTTTTTTGCAGTGATTTCATATTTACATGTTAACAAATTTGTCAAGATCTAGGCACAGATTCCATGTCTAAATCCTGCCATTACAAGTGCTCAGGTTACAGTAAGCCTCCATGCCATGTTTATTACTTGCATGTATTATGCATAGGAAAGCTGCAGATTAGCTCCATTGGGGCTAATCTGCATGCAGACCCACTGGCTAATCCACTTCAGGAATTGCAGTTTCTGCCGTGGATCTTTTGAAAAGTCCAGAAGTTGCATATGGTGAAGGAATATGCTCATAAAAAATTACCTGAAAAGGTCAGTATATGTCATTTAAAGGGACCTTCCACTGAGAAAGGTGTATTTTTGTTAAAACCAACATTTCTGGAAAATATTTCATTTTTTTAGAATTTTTGACAGTATTTTAGTTTTTATTTCCGCAGTCCTACGAAAATAAAAATTTCATATAAAATATTGTCCTCTAGCTGCGAAATAAACCTACTGAACGGCAGGGCAGACTAATCTCACTTTACTTTAGCTGCCGCTTATCTCTATGTAGTTTCATTACATATAGTGGGTAATGAGATAATGATTGCTCTCTTGTTCTCTCAACAGGGATCAATCAGATTAGACTAGACCACTGGGTCATCAGCCAATGACCAGCAATAAATGAAAGGAAAATAGGGTAATCTTTTTCTGCACTTGGAAGGGGGTTCTTCACACTTTTCAGATGCTGCTGATAATACATAGCCAGCCTGAGAGAAGGACCAACAAGCAAATGCCCTCACAGAGCTAAGAGAATGGAAGTCAGAGGGAGTAATGTACAAAGGAGAACATAAAAAAAATTACATATAAAATAAATTTATATAAAATTATATAAAATTACATATAATAGTCGGATCTTGCTTGTCAATATGTGAAAAGAACATTTTTGAAGGTAGCGTCCCTTTAATAATCAGCATCTCTTGCATTGTTTTGGTCTCCAGTATTGGTAACTAGTGTTGTGTGGAGTACTTTATGGCACCCATTATCTCTTACTAGTGTAAGAAAGCAAAGTAACTCGAAAACAGCTAAAGAGAATACGGAAGAATTTATCATCTATTCCTAGGTAATTGTATTCTTTTAAAAGGAAAAGCTCGCTATCTACCGTTTATCTTCTTGGTACGGTAATACCCTGTTCAGCTGAAACATAGATTTGCATGTTCATATGTTTTCTCTAGAAGTGCTTTGCCAGTATTGTGTTTTGTGCACATTTTCTTTCTGAGGGAGTAACTGTATAACCCCCCCCATAAAAGTGTTAACTCAGGTGCTTCTTGCATGGGTCCATCATTAATTACACAGTATACATTACAGTGGTCTCCCTGGATTCTTATTCCTAATTATGTTATATCTGAGATTAGTCTGTTATGGTTTCATTTAACAATTACGAGGCAAAGCTTTCATTGTTTACTTTACACAGTAAAGTGAACCCATGATCCAGCCAAGAACTTACATCACCTCCATCTGTTTCTATACTGTAAGGCCACGTGATGTCATGCTGGCTCTTTGGGTATGTTCATGCTGCAATTGGAGAATACTGGTCGGATTCTATAACGGAATCACACGGTATTTTACAATCAGGAGGGTTTTTTTGGCCCTGATTTTGTGGTCGTGTTTCAGATTTGGCTGGCCCATTGACCTTGGACAGTACATTTTCCATTGGAAGTCCCCCGGAAGAATGTGCATGTTCCAAGTTTTTTGTAAAGCCGTCAGTTTTGAAATCTGACCTCAGAAAATCCGTCCCATGTACACGAGCAGTTAGATTTTCTATTGAGGTCTATGGGGATGGTTTACAGCTTGTTTTCGAACAGATTTAGAATTTTCTATCCGGGTCTTAGACTATGGATAGATGTCAATACTTTTTAAAGGGAAACTGTCACATAGATTATGCCCCCCTTGCTGAGGGCAGCACAAGCTAGTGACCGACATGCTGTTTCCAGTGCTGTGTCCCTTTTTCTATAAGATGCTGGAATTTTAGAGTATTTAATGCTCAAATCTTATTCATGAGCAGGTGTTAGCCCCGCCCACCAAAGGCTAGCCCCGCTCACAGAGTTATTCACTTGTTTCTACCTATTCAAAGTAATAGGTTTGTCAGTTGAGGTGGGCGGGGCTAGCCTCAGATGGCCGGGGTTTGAAAAAAAATGGCTCTTGAGTGACTCTTTGAATGACTCTTCTGGCTGAAAACTGCAGATTTGAGCATGAAATACTCTACAACTACAGCATCTTACAGAATAAGGGACACAGCGCTGGAAACAGCAGGTCTGTCACTAGCTTGTGCCGACCTCAGCAAGGGGGGCATAACCAATGTGACAGGTTCTCTTTAAATACTTTTCTAATTATAATCATCCTTCAACATACAATATTAATTGATTTCAGGATAACCATTGTATGTTAAAACCACTGGATGCTGAAACCATAATTCTGTGAAAAAATGGCAATTGTTTCCAAAACCTCAAAATGTCACCTAACATGCAGTAATTCAAAATTGAAAATTAAGAAAATGAAGCCGAAAACTAATACAGATAAAGCCAGTCATTATATACAGTATAAGAGTCACTTTTTTATTTTGAGAACAGGAGCTTCTTTGGGTCAAGTACTTTATACACAATGTACCAGAAAAAAAGAAAATGGGGCCTCACCTGGTGCCCAAAGGAGCCACTCATCCAAGCACATGTAAAGAGCTGTAGTAGAACATGTAGTACCGCTCTGTACTGTAAGGTGCTACTAGTCCACCAGTCACTTCATGCATTTCACGAATACAGATATTTACAAGTAAATAGTTCATAATAATTGGTTGGATCTTCCGGTCAATCAAAATTTCTGTGGATTGGCAGTGTCTGTGACATTGTATTTTGAGTCCGGTTTTAAGATACAACGTCCCAGGAAAGACCATTGTATTCTGAAAATATTCTATCCTGTGGCCATTGTAGCTTGAAGGATGACTGTATTCTTGACTGTTACTTGTTTATCTATCTTTCATGTCACTCACTTTAATGGTGCCATTGCACTGGAGCTCTTGCTGCTCTTGACAAGCCAAGATGTTTTATTAGCCGCTTTTAGTTCACACGTCATTACACCCAGGCCTGGTGACATGATGGCTCAGCCATGTTAGAACACATACAGTGTCTCACGAAAGTGAGTACACCCCTCACATTTTTGTAAATCTTGCATTATATATTTTCATTGGACAACACTGAAGATATAACACTTTAAACCAATGTAAAGTAGTCCATGTACAGCTTGTATAACAGTGTAGAATGGATGTGTCCTTAAAATAAGTCAACACACAACCATCAATGTCTAAACCACTGGCAACATAAATGAGGACACCCCTAAGTGAAAATTGACAAAATGTACCCAATTTGCCATTTTCCCTCCACTGTGTCATGCCACTCGTTAGTCTCAAGTGTGAGTGGCGTGCAAGTTGAGTTTGGTGTTATCCTTCTCACACTGGTCACCGGAAGTTCAACATAGCACCTCATGGGAAAGAACTGTCTGAGGATTTCAAAAAAAGAATTATTGCTCTGCATTAGGATGGCCTAGGCTATAAGAAGATTGCCAACACCCTGAAACTGAGCTGCAGCACAGTGGTCAAGACCATACAGCTGTTTCACGACACAGGTTCCACTCAGGACAGACCTCGCCATGGTCGACCAAAAAAGTTGAGTGCAAGTGCTCAGTGTCCTATGCAGAGATTATCTTTTCAAAATAGTTTCAACAGTGCTGCCAGAATTGCTGCAGAAGTTAAAGGATTGGAGGGTCAGCCTGTCAGTGCTCAGTCCATACACCGCACACTGCATCAAATTGGTCTGTGTGGCTGTCGTCCCAGAAGGAAACCTCTTCTAAAATTGATGCACAAGAAAGCCCACAAACAGCTTGCTGAAGTCAAGCAGACTAAGGACATGGATTATTGGAACCATGTCCTGTTGTCTGATGAGACCAAGATAAACCTATTCGGTTTAGATGGTGTCAAGCGTGTCTGGGGGCAACCAGGTGAGAGGTATACTCGTTGACCTGATGAAGCCCCAGTAATGTCTGTACAGTCAGCCATGAGGACCTATAGTAGCCCCAGGGCTGTCTGTATAGCGAGACTGTTGTCAGGGCACATAGAAGGTAATATATTATCATAGTCATGTATGCTAATACATTGCCAAGTGTAATAAAAAAAAAAACAAAGTGTTAAATACTTATGCCTTAACGGGATAAAAAAAAAGTAAAATAAAAGAAAAGTATACAAAAAATAAAATAAAGAACAGAAATAAATATTTAATAAAGTTATTGTGCATACATTACACAAAAAAACCTACACATTAGGTATCAACATGACCATAATAACATGTAGAATTAATCTAAAGTGAAATTATTTAGTGTGAAATGTGAATGGTGTAAAAAACAAATGTCGGGGAAAAAAAACATTTTTTTATGTTCACAGTGCAAAAAAAAGAAAAAAATTCTGCAATTATTTGTAAACTTAAACTATGCCCCCCAAAAATACAACTTCTCCCACATAAAACACGTCGGCCTCGTACAACTGCGTCACTTAAAAGATAAAGAACAGTTACAACTATTAAAACGCAAGGAGGCAAAAACTAGTAAAATGTATCTGGTCATTAAAGCCTTTTCAGGCCTAGTGCTTAAGGGGTTAATTATGCTTGTCAGTGTGGACAGATGCATCGAAAGAAAAATCAATCAAACCAAAAATGATCATCATGTTCACCCAACAATATTTACATATTCTTTGTTGCTTTCACGTCTTGCTAAACCATAAATTTCTTGGTTTTCATTTCTTAGTGTATTGCTTGTACATGCATAATTCCTATAGAACAGTATGACATTGTAAATGCTTGGGCATACAATGCACAAATGATCTCCCTCCCCTTCCCCATGCCTACACACACACCAAGAAAACTCTAGAAAATGAGTGATGATGGAAAAAATATGGTCCCAGCAGCCTCTGTTAATCACAGAAACATGGTCATACTTGCAGCACAATGGCAGGACAAAAAACTATTCCCAGTAGGAGTGCTACATGGGAGAAGCTGCACAGGTGCAGATTATAGATGGGCAGTCACACACAAGGGGAGCAATGGTTTAGTACATGACTGCACATTTAGATAAAAAAAACAATTCACAGAAAAGCCACAGTATCATACAAGGAAGATTGCTCAGTGCAAATATACTGATAACCACTCACATACCTACTATCCATGAGGCGGGTGATTGCTAGTGTTACAATAGATAAGAGTGCCAGTTGTACGGTGACCTGTGGTGAACCATGCTGGTTTACAACCAATTTATGGTGCCCTTACTATTCGATTGAGCAGGGTTGCCCGGCATATTCCAAGTACCCAACACAAAATACTGACAGCTTTGGCTTCCCAGTATTATGTGAGGTATTAGTTGATATTTTGGCTAAAGTATGCAAGCTCGCAAACTACGTCAAGGCAATCTCAGCCTCTTTATTAAATATTTTAACATGCAAAATAATGTATCCCTTGAAGATCAGCTGTAAACAATGGATCACTAAAGGAGCAGCTAAAACAAAAACGGTGCAGAATTTTTAATAATAATGAATGGTGAAACTGTTTGTTATTTCATTTGCAAGCTTCCCACATCAATTTTACTTCATGGCAAAACCCCTTTAAAGGTACGTTCACACGGCCGCAATTACGGTAATCCATAGCTCTCTTAGAGAACTATGGATTACGCCTCATCCCCCCGCGCATAAAACCCGAGCGTATTGTACGCGCGGGGAGATGTGACATGTCAATTATGTGCGCCGATTACGCGCCGCGGGTAATGCATGTCAATGGAGCCAGCGGGCTGCCAGCCCCCCGTGCTTAGGAAATACACGCAACTCCCAAAACAACCGGTGTTTTGCGGCGCGTACTGTACGCGCCACAATTATGCCGTGTGAACATAGCCTAATGGAAAATGCACATTGTAGTTCATATATCATATACTTTTTTCGGTCAGTTTCATGCCATAAAAAATTTAGAACGTGTTAATTCTTTGGTTGGAAGACGCATGGAAATTTACTATTGATGTCAATGGTGATGGCTAAAACCTAGTGTAAAACGCGCCCCAAATATTTGTATGTGGATCTTAACGCAGATCCATGTCCATAACCACATAGAAATGAATGAAGCTAGTTTCTGACTGTAAAAAAGAAGTAAAAAAAAAACTACCCTAAATCCACCTGCAGTACCATGTAAATACTGATTGAAAACCGCGTCGTCCAACATGGTTTTTAAACAGCAACAAGTCCAACAAGAAAATTTTACTCGTCATGTGGACGTACTCAGTTTATTAAAATTTGAAAGATCCTAAGACAGGACCTGAAGGGGGATAGTGCATGACTCTATCTTCATTGTTCTTTGAGTCATGCACTGCTCACCTTCGGGCCGGCTGTAGGCATTACACGATGGAGTAGATTTACTAATCCTATCTAACAGTGTAAACTAACGGTCTGAGTGGCTTATATTGTACTGTGTGATTGCATTGTTTACTTCTGTGGCAGTACAGCTGAGCGACTATACTAGGGATGGAGTGAGCCACAGATGTGATACCGCCTCTGCATTCATTACACCACGAAGCAGGACAAGGGTTTGGAGATAAACGTTCTAGAGACAAATGCAGTTCCCGACTTTGAGACCCACGTCTCTAAAACATACATAGATATACTATGAAGGTCTGAGATGGAAATACTCCTTTAGGAGTGACTGGTGCAATTGGCCAACATATGGTTTTGCACGAGTGTTATGTTCTTCCAGTCACAGGCAGCTGTGAAGATTGGCTCTGTTTAGTCAGAGCTGCATAACAGGGAATATTAGCAGAACAGCCTTTTTTTTCTCCACATGTTTTCCACGCTAATGAATTCCTACGGATTATATGTTATGTTGGAGAAATTTATATGTCACAATAGAATTACTATTTTCCAAATGGTATCCGTGCAGGGTTCAGATCAAACCATGATCATGACTTGTGGACTTTGCAGCCAACTTTCACTTGGGTATTGCAATTTTCTATCAGATATATGATAATATATCTCCTATTGTACATTATCAGAAGTTATTATTCAGTGACCATATAATAGCTAAAGACTTGTCCTGTAACCTCTCTCTCTCCACTGGGATCTTCCCATCTTCCTTTAAACACGCTGTTATAACTCCCTTACTTAAAAAGCCCTCTCTGGACCCCTCCTGCGCCGCCAACTACCGACCAGTCTCTAACCTGCCCTTCATCTCCAAACTCCTGGAACGCTTGGTCTACTCTCGCCTGATCCGCTATCTCTCTGCTAACTCTCTTCTAGACCCTCTGCAATCCGGTTTCCGCACCCTACACTTCACGGACACTGCTCTTTCTAAAGTTTCAAATGATCTCCTGACAGCAAAATCTCAGGGTAACTACTCATTGCTGCTTCTTCTGGATCTCTCTGCAGCGTTTGACACTGTGGATCACCACCATCTCCTCAGCATGCTCTGTGCCATCGGTATCCAGGACACCGCTCTCTCTTGGTTCTCTTCCTACCTCTCTGACCGCTCCTTTAGTGTCTCATTTTCCGGTTCTACCTCCTCTCCTCTCCCTCTTGCTGTCGGGGTTCCTCAGGGATCCGTTCTTGGTCCTCTCCTCTTTTCACTCTACACAGCCCCCATTGGACAAACCATCAGCAGATTTGGCTTCCAGTACCATCTCTACGCTGATGACACTCAACTATACACTTCCTCCCCAGACATCACTCCTGCCCTGCTACAAAACACCAGTGACTGTCTGTCCGCTGTCTCTGACATCATGTCCTCTCTCCATCTCCAACTAAACCTCACTAAAACTGAACTTCTAGTCATCCCACCATCTACTAACCGACCTCACCCTGCTATTTCTCTCTGTGTGTGGTACCACCATAACTCCTAGGCAGCAGGCCCGCTGTCTGGGGGTTATACTAGACTCTGATCTGACCTTCACCCCCTATATCAAATCCCTTGCCCGCTCCTGTTACCTGCACCTCAAGAACATCTCCAGAATCCGTCCATTTCTCACTGTGGAAACAACTCAAACTCTCATTGTTGCTCTTATTCATTCTCGTCTTGACTACTGTAACTCCCTACTTGTTGGTCTTCCTCTCTGTAAACTCTCCCCTCTCCAATCTGTCCTGAATGCAGCAGCCAGGCTTGTCTTTCTTTCCAGCTGCTATACTGATGCCTCTACCCTGTGTCAGTCTCTGCACTGGCTGCCTATTCAGTACAGAATACAACATAAACTCATCACTCTCACACATAAGGCTCTCCACAGTGCTGCACCCCCATACATCTCCTCCCTCATCTCTGTCTACCACCCTACCCGCTCTCTCCGCTCTGCTACTGATCTAAGACTACACACCTCACTCATCCGAACCTCCCATGCCCATCTCCAAGATTTTGCACGTATTGTTCTCTGGAACATGTTACCCCATGTGATCAGGCACACTCACAACCCTCACAGTTTTAAGTGCGCTCTGAAAACTCACCTTCTTAGACAAGCCTATCAAAATCCCTAATTGTCAACCCCCCAAATTCTGTCACAGATTCGTCACTTCCTGCACTTTGCCACCCACAGGCACTTATCTGTATATAGATGTAATGGTTGGGATGGCAAGTTCATCCACATTTTATGTATACTACCCCATAGTTATGTAACATGGCTGGTCCATTGTAAACCAAGCACTTGTCAGCCTTTGTTTCACCCATACACCATAATAGATTGTAAGCTCTTGCGAGCAGGGCCCTCACACCGCGTGTCTGATTTGTACGTAGCTTTTTATAATGTAATGTCTGGTTTGTCTGTGCTTATTCCCTCTATATTGTAAAGTGCTGCGGAATATGTTGGCGCTATATAAATAAAGATTAGTATTATTTTTATTAATATTCTTTGTGATTTAGGCAAGGTTCAAATCTACGTCAGAGGTTCCATTCAAAGCCTTCATCACAGAGGTGGCGCCAAATCCATTACATGACTGACACTAATGGCGTCCGATGGACCCCATTGACTACCGTGGGGTCTGTTGAGTGTCCATCATTTTAACTGAAAAACAACCCTGTATGCTGCACTGTTTCTTCCATTCTCTGATGGAAGCTATCTCCAATGCAGATGTAAACCTAGCTGGTTTATTTATTAAGCCACCTAATAATTAGCAAGTATTAAAGTAGCTGGTTAATTATTCCTTAGAATATACACTTCAGGTGCTAAAGAACTTATTTCTAAAGAAAAGGAGGTGCTTTCTAAGAGTATTGTGATATAAGAAGCCGCCATACTTTTACATTACAGTGATCTCTTAAGGTACAACGACCTCAGGATACAATGTTTTCAAGGTACAATGGTCTTCTCTGCAACTTATCTTGATACTGCACTCCCCATACAATGTCAAGGACACTGTTGATCTATGCCCCAATTATCGTGAACACTTTACTTGTAAAACCTCTAAATTAGTTAGGTGCATGCAGTGATTGGTGGTCTAGTAACCTCTCTACTGTACAGTGCTGTAGTACATGTCCTGTACTGCTCTTACATGTGCCAGGATGAGCGGCTTCTTTGGACACCAGGTGAGGGCCCCATATTCTTTTTTGCTGATAAATTGCGTATAATGTACATGACACAAAGAAGCTCCTGTCCTCGAAATAGAAAGTGATTTCCAGCTTCCAGTAGCTCTTTTTGATGTTATATGTAAGGACTTGCTTGATCTGTATCAGTTGTCTGCTTAATTTTCTTAATTCTCAATATGGAATTACTGCATGTTAGATGAGATTTTGAGGTTTTGGAAACAATTGCCAGCTTTCCATAGAATTATGGCTTCAGAATTTAGTGGTTTTAACATACAATGGTTGTGTGTTGAGGGACCACTGTAATTAGGAAAGTGATTTTTGTTGGGTGACATTTTGAGGCTTCAGAACCAATTATCATTTTCACATAGAGTTATCAGCACACAATGGTCACCACAGAATCAATATTGTATGTTGAAGGTGCACTGTACTGTATATTTGGCAATATTTTGACTATAACTATTGCAATACTAGATACAGCCCCTGGACAAGAGTGGCCCTGTTTCTGGAAGAATGCAGCCCTGATGTATAATCTCTTACTACCAGAATTGCTAGTTAAAGGAGTTGTCTCACTTCAGACAATGATGGCAAATTACTATGCCATCATTATGTGGTCCAGGACCCACCCAACTTCCATTCACATCTACGGGAGAGTCCCGACCCCTCTCCGTTTAGAACAGAGAGGTTTCAGGGCTGGTTGAGGAGATTAGTTTGGCTCCCAGAAGTAGGACGTGCACCAATCAGACAACCCTAGCGATATGTCATCAATGTCTGTAAGGAGACAACCCTCTTAAGCATTATACACACCTTGCTCTTTGACTGCAGCTAAAGTATTCACAAAATTTATACCTGTGAATTAAAACTGTATAATTATTTTTAATTTTTTTTTTTTTATAATAAAGGCATACTCGAGAAACAGGTTTGCATGTGGCATGGGTTTCCACACAGAAGAATCTATGTAAATTCCCTTTAACTTTTTTTCTTAAAAATAAAAATCTGCTGTGATTGTGCCAAATAGTTTTTGAGTGCGGTCATAATGTAATGTTTTGATGCTCGCCTACTACAAATGGTGAAAGGCACTTTACATCCTCTTTAGCAGATTGACACGTTAAACATGCCGATGTTGCTGTGGGCAGTAGATTATGGAGGAGCTGAGCAGACTCGTATATAGTTTTGTAAAAAAAAAAAAAGATTGTTGTAACTTGTACATTTTTATCTAGAAGCCTTGTGCATTCTGGGCTTATGATCTCTTAGGCCTGTCTGGGATTAAAACCCACACCATTGCTTATTTACAGCATGGGTTTAAGCTGGCCGGCCAAATGATCCTCCAGCCAAAAAGTATGTGCCCAGCTCTGAAAGACAATATAGGGAAAAAAATAATAAATGGTTGTGTGACTGGCCCACACTGGAGCAGGGGAAATCCCCGGTGGGTGCCTAAAAACTTTAGGGCCCCCAAGGCATTGTGGACCTAGGGCTGTTTTTCAGGGCAAAAGGCAGGGAAATGAGATGCAGAATGCAAGAGTTATGTGCAGTCATGTGTGGTAGCTGTAGGGTGGGCCCCAAGGACCAACTTCAATGGTGGGCCCTAAGAATCAACTTCACCCCAATCTGACTGCAGAGTTTTCTATAGGAGGGAAAACTAGAAGTGGCCGACTGTCTATACAGGTCTAGGTAGTCATTTAACTTGGGGCTCCCCAGCTCTGGTCCTCAAAGCCCACCAACAGGTCATGTTTTCAGGATATCCCACAGAATGCACTGACAATAATGAAATCACCTGTGCAGCATAATGAAATCACCGGTGCAATGCTAAGGAAAGCCAGAAAACATGACCTGTTGGTGGGCCGTGAGGACTGGAGTTGAGGACTCCTGATTTAACTGATCATGCCAGAACCCTGTTGTTTGCTGCTAGGGCTAAAGGACAATGTATAAAACAATTATCTGTCGATGTCTTATACAACTTTTTACTCATAAGCTCTAAACTGTTTGAGGCTCTGAAGTCCCAGATACCCCAGACAGTTAAATGGGTGTTACCACCGCAGACATAGTTACATAGTTAGTACGGTTGAAAGAAGACACTTGTCCATCAAGTTCAACCAAGGGTGGGGAAAATGTTGGTGATGGGAGAGAGACAAGGATTTTAAGCCCAGCCTCACCACTGGTTAATTACCTTGAAACCCACAAGACATGAACCAATCTGCTCCAGTGGAGACCGTATCTCTGACCCCAGAGCCGCCACCAGCCAGGATCCAGAATTTTACATGGCTACATTAAGGCCATGTTCACACGGCTTAAAATGGGCCGTATTTCGGTCCGTAATTACGCGCCGGACTGCGCAAATTACGGGCTGAAAACGGCCCAGTCATTACGGTAATCCATAGTTCTCATAGAGAACTATGGATTACGTCTCCTCTCCCTGCTCGGCGAATCCGCCGGGCGGGGAGATAATTGACATGTGAATTACCAGCGGCGTATACGCACCGCTGGCAATGAATGTCTATGGGCCGGCGAGGTGCCGGCGCCCCGCCCCCGGTCACACGGCGTAATTGCGGGACGTAATTACGTCCCGCAGTTAAGCCGTGTGAACATAGCCTTATAGGCGATACATGTCTTACAGATGCAAGTCCTACCTCAGCAACCTGCACCTATCTTGAGAACAGTGGTCCCCTTGTGTGTGTGGTGTCTGGAGATGATTCATGACTTCTGTGGGGGAGTGTAGCTCTATGATCGGTGCAGAGGTTACTGTGTAGGGAGGGGGAGAAGGAAAGCTGTGAACATCACCTATGCTCAGTGGGGGATTTGTGTGTTATCTGCCTCTAGCCTTATGTGCGTTTTATGTTACCTTTCATTGTGATCCTGCCTCTGAGGAGGAGATAACTGCAGAGAAGTGATCTCTACAGAACAGGAAATAGCAGTCTATTGAGGGCACAGTGGTCAGTACTGGCAATTGTTATTTTACTCAAAATGCACTGTTTTATTATGCCACACTTTAATATTAGTTCTGAACAACCTCTTTCGTTCTGTACTCTTGTCAAAGAGAGGATATAAGGATTTTCAGCAGTTCAGAGTGATGATATTGCTCATAATTCAGCTCCATAATAGAAAAATCACACCGTGCTTCTTTAAATACCATATGTACAGAGCTTTTTCTGTTAGAAGAGGTCTTCCATTGAAGGCTGCAGAAAATCATTACCTCTGGTGCTTGGCACAGCATACATACTGGAACATCGCATAGTGGAAACTTCTTGAAATGAGCAGGCATGAGAAGTTCCTGGGTAGAGGAACAGTGTCCGATGATTCACTTTTTGTAGGATCGGTGGGGTCCTGCAGTGTAATGACTGTGCAGAATGACATTTTTATTCCTAGGAAATGGCTTTTGCCAGATGTCCCCAACCCTGGCACATCTTTCCATTTTATAGCTTTCCCACCGAAAGTGTTGCAATCTAGCCACAATTTTCCTAAACTATGTCAGTAAAAGGTTTTCCAAGTAGCATTTTCTGTCTTTGTCCTACGAGGATTCTTGTAATGCAGTGATCATAGAACTATGGAGATGTGTCCACCCTTTATTGCACCATGATTTATAGTGTGTCATCATGATACCAATTCAGTACAATCTCATGCCGTCAAGTAGAAAAAAAGTATATGTTAAATATATCATTTTTACAACCAAGGGAGGCTTTGGACGATGTATATTCAACCGATTTCCAGTCAAGCTAAACTTTGCTACATCGCTATGTCTGACAGATATCGCTGCTTTCTGTGTTATCTGTTCTTCATTCACAATAAAGTCCATTAAAAAAGTTGAGATAACTTTATGTGCCGTGATATCATAGTACGTTATCTGGCAAGTTTATTTTTGCTATATCTGTGTACAAATTACATTTTTAATGTTGGTTCACCATCTCGCACCATAGGTCTCAGAATATGTTGGGCTTAGAGAAAAGTTAAATAAGGGCACATCTTTGTATTGATCAGATTAATTGGACCTGGCCATTTCACCTACATAAATATTCCACTTATCCCATCACCATCTTTGCGACCTGTAGGTTCATAAATGATCAGCAAAAGGGAATGTGATGTAAAAGAAATTGCTAAATTTATTTTACCAAAATATATTACTTATTCTAGCAATATATATATGTCATTATTTTTGCTTTTACTGAGCAGAATATTCATTGTACTGGAGCACTACATGTAAATAAAGTCTTAGGATAAGCTAACACAGCTGATTTGCAGCACTGAAAATTTCAGCATGTAATCCACAGTGCAGATTTTAGACGTGGATTTGATGCTGATTTTCAGAGGCAGATTTTTAGCCTCCAATATACTATAATGTGAGCTGAGGATTCGGTGCTGAAAAAAGCATCGCAATGTGAGGCGGATTGGAGTCAGATTTGGATGCGGATTCTGAGACAGATTCAGCGCTGAAGCCACAACAGAATAGGCATCCAAATCAGCTGCGTGAAAGTAACTATAGTACAGCTCTAGAACCTAGAGGTTTAGGGGGTCCACTGCGGTGCAAGAGCATCATACTTTTTTGTAGGGAATAATCTAATTGTTCTCTGCTATCTAGCACTGTTGTATAGGTTCTCTGACATATGGCACAATTATTTAAACCTTTACTGTTATTCCTTTTGCTGCTGTTTTCTGCTATAAGTTGTTGCTGAGCCTTTCTTATTTTGCTATGGGGCCCTATAAAATCTAGTTATGCCCCTACTTAATAGACATTTTCTGGAAACACTGAGCCTATCTTGGGCCTGGTTCACACGTGTCGAGTTTCCAATAGGAACCTCTGTTGCATGTTCCATTGGTAATGGCTGACACCATCATGAACACCTGATGGGCCCATTGTAATTAATAGGATTCATTGGGCACCGTGGGTGTCCGTTGTGAAACCTCAGACGCAGCTGTGAACCAAGCCTTATTCTATTGTAGAGCATTTTGGGAAATTATGCATGACTTATACCATTTAGTTTGCAAAAAATTCATTTTGCTGAGAAAAGCAACAAATATATAAAAGTGCAGTGCAAAAATAATATCATACAGTACAGGCAGTCCCTAGATTACAGATGGGATAAGGACTGTAGGTTAGTTCTTGAAGGGGTTTTATCACCACACTGTTTCACAGAGCAGCTTTCATTCATGCATCCTGTCTCTTCCTGGTCAGGCATATCAGCTCCGTTACTCAAAGGTCTTCGAATTACTCTAACATTAGATAAAAATCTCCTGCTCTCAAGTCCAGAGAAGCTCCAGAGCTTAAAGGGGTTGTCTCACTACATTGATTCATCTTACCTCAGTCCTGTTTTCTTGGTATTACTTTGAATTCAGGGGCGTGTTTACTGGCTTCTACTAGGCTGCAGTAGAAGCCAGGTCCGTAGCTATAGCAACCAGTGCTGGCAGCCTATCAGGATAGATCAAACAGGTCTGTAGCTATAGTGACCTGAGTAGCTGATGCTTCCCATAAAAGAGGGGATATCTCAGAATAGGTAGGATACTGTTAATGGACACATATTGCAAAGTGACTTGTTCTTGCAAGATGAGAGACGGACCTGAGCGGCGCTTTTGAAACACGCAGCGGCGATCTCCTACGATTTGTGAACGCCGTCTAGCGTTGTTCGTCATAGCAAGCAGTGATAAAGTCACTGCTAATTGTTTAGATCCATCTCTGGGTTCGCTCTGTCCGTCCCCAAGACAGATCTACAAAGCGCTTGTAACACGGAGTGAAAACTCCGTGTGAACAAGCCCTAATCTAAAAAGTAATCCTTGTAGTGAGACAACCCCTTAAAGTACATAGTAGCAATTAGTCTCTTTTGTTTGTTAGATAACTCTCAAGCTGCAGGCAGTTCTGTGTGCGACCTGTTTGTTACAGTCATCCCTGGTATCAGATAAGACAAACAGCAGGAGTGAGCAGGACAGGGCAGGTCGGTAATCTAGAGAAACCTGAGTGAACTCAGATCTGATAAAATCAACAAAGAAAAATAAACAAATAAATGTATGTGGAAAATGTCTTCATTTACTGCTCCCTACATCCCGAAAGCTAATCTTTGTAGTGAGACAGCCCCTTTAAGTTGAATTTTTATGCAAGTCAGCACAGGTACATTTAATAAATGTAACTCCAGCAAAAAAAATAACTAAGTTTTGGATAGTGCAAGGAAGGCTTAACACCCCTTTTACATTTATTTTGCTGATTTCGACTCTTTCTGTCTCTCATGTGCTGCAGTGGAACATGGATCTCCAAGTGCCAAGCATGCCACAGCAGCACATGGTAAACACGTACTAATCAGCACCCATACAATTAGTACATGTGTGTTATAAGGAAGACGGAGGTTCACATCGCAAGCTGAATGAACAAGAGGAAGGTAAAATAGAACTGCTGTGCCGGCCAGAAGACGCAGTGGGCAGAGAAAGGCTTATGATGTTCTGACATTATGGGGCATGACTCTGTGTGATGTCAGTACGCTGAGCCATGCCCCATAAGTCTCTGTTTGTCACTAGGAGACATATGTCAGTTGGATTGTTGTAAGTCAGGACTGCCTGTACAATGTCCAGAATCTGAAAAAAATCAAAGTTAGAAAATAAATTACGCGAAACATTTTATTGTACAATACCTTTTTTATTTCTTGATGCCCACCCAAGGCCCTGCACTAGGCATAAAAAGTGCATGATTTTTTTCCCAGCCCTTGTTAAGTTAGAGCAGTAAAGTGATGCTGTAAAAGAACTGTGCTAGTGAATGCAATAGCAACAATTTAAAGGGGTTTTCTCAGCACAGGCTTTCGTAGGCTTCTTGAGCTTTATCCTTTTCTTCAAATCCAGAGGCGGGTCTCTACTTCCAGTAGGCGTGTCTCCCTCACTGAAGAGTGGTGACATCATCACACCCCATCCCTGTCCCTGCTCTCTTCCCAGTCCTTCGGTTTGAGCAGGGGAAAGGAGAGGATGTCACAGTTCTGCAGACCTCCTGCAGTGGGCAGTTATCATGCCTGCAGAGCTGTCCCCTCCCTTCCAGGTTGCACAAGCTCCTTGTAACCAGGCAATCTCTATTTGTGTAAGCAGTTAAAAATACAGCCTGAAATGATGAAACAAATGTGAGAAATGCACTCTGCTCCCCCCTCTGTTATCAGTGTGTGTTATCAGCGAGTGTATAAGGCTGTGTTGTAAGGGTGGAGGGAGCAGAGTATATAAGGCTGTGTTATATGGGTGGGGGAGAGTGAATCTAATAGCTGAATTGCCCATATCTTTCACATAGAGCGATCACTGGGAGAGGAGCATAGAGAGCTTAGGTAGGCTTCATTACACAGCTCAAGTGGCAGTGAAAAAAAATGAGAACATAGATAGAGACAGCAGCTAGCACAGAAAGCAAGTTTGTTTCATTTTCACACAGCTCAGATGGAAGAGATTGTAGGTAGCCAGTCACAGCACAGGAGGCGTGGCCAACCCCAGGCTTCAGATGTAACTCTAGACTCTCACAGATTAGCTAATAGCTGCTATACTAAATTATTTAGGTAATACAAACCAATTGTAAACCAACTGTCCCCATCATTACAGATATGATCTTTGTAGCAAGACAACCCCTTTATATACCCCTTCAAGTTCTATTCAGGGCAAAATAAAATAAGGTTCCTCCTGGTTCTGTGTCGTCACTGGTTATGTACTATGAAATTTCTCAGCCAGTCATCAGCTCTCCGTACTTTTTTTCATGTGGTTTGGCACTTTTTTCTTAGAATCCTAAGGATATAAGTGAAATCTGTAACACTAACCATAGACTTCTGATATCTTCACTTCATTTGTTCAGTGAGATGAAGATAAAAGCAGTGGTATCTGTTACTGTATTGTCACAAAATTGCATTTTGTCAGTGCAGAGCCCAGATTAGCGTGTAGAATAAAGATTAATTAACCCCAAACAAATTGATATGCTGAGATCCCAGATGAACAATTTCATGTTAAACAGGTAGTTCAGCTCGTTCTAAGGACAATTCATTTTGAGGTCGAGTTGACACAGGCAAACATTATCAAGTTATATCCGATTTTCCAATCTGTGGAGTAACATGACTGACGAAAGATGTTTCACTTGGCAGATGCAATTCTCATGTGGATTGAATTGCCAAAAGGGAAAGGTTTGTAAAATGTTCCCTATCCATTCCCTCTGCTGGGATACAATCCCACTTCTGGCAGCATATTATACAGAGTAAACATGGAGCGCAATGCACAGCTGTTTAGTCAGTGCCTCTCATAATTCATGATAAAAAGCATAGAGTCATATGACTGCGGTAGATCATTCTGTTAAAGTCTAAAAAAAAAAAAACAAAAAAAAACTGCTATTCTTATATGTAATTAATTCATATGACGATCTAATTGCTTTTTATTCTGGATTATGGGAGGTGGGATGAACAAAATATAGCAATCATGGTAGCTGTGTGGTATAAATGACATGTTAACTCTACTCTGTGGCTTCGCATGATTACAGAAATACCATATTTATATGGATTTTTTTTATATTTTAAGGCTTTTAAAACAATAAAAAAACTAAATAAATCATGCTTTTGCATTGCCATATTCTGAGTGCCATAACTTTTTTGTTCTATTGATGGAGATGTGTGGGGGCGTTTTTTTTTCGTGGGCTGAGTTGGCGTTTTCATTGATACCACTTTGGGGTTTATAGCACTCTGATCTGAAAACTGCAGTTCTCATGGGTGTTTTTTTTATTCATTTGTTAAGGCTCTCATAGTGGTTTTATAACATGGATCATTACTCACGTGGTGATACCAAATATGTGTCCTTTTTTTCTCTTTAAATAACCATTTGTAATGAGGATAAGATTTTTTTTTCTATTTTTTACTCTTTTTTTGTTACTTTTTAGACTTTTTCTATTTGCCATCATTCGATTGCACACACCTAATTGAGGTTTCTTTTTTATTTATTTGCACTGTTTGACTAATTACTAAGAAGTACAGAGGATGGGGTAGAATGACAGCATCTGGGGTTGAACACTCGCTCAGCAGTGAGTGTGTGTGATTATTAGACAGGCAATAGACTGACAGTAGCTGCCCGAGAGGAGAGGATGTCTGAGCATGTGCGACCAGGACTGAGGAGCTCTCAGCCCTGGTCGTATCCCCTGGAGTCGAGCTGTAAACATAGGATTACTAGAGGAGCAGCTAGCACAAAAAAAGGTACAGAATTTTTAATAATAATGAATGGTGAAAATGTTTATTGTTTAATTCGCCAGCTTCCTACGTCCGTTTTACTTCCTGGCAAAACCCCTTTAAGAGTACCAAAACAGACTGTAGTACATTAATGGTGATATCAGAAATTAATCCATGCCCACAAGGTAAGGTCTAATTGGCTGAGTTGCAGTTAGTATCCGTTCATATCTTGTATTCAATGGGATACCATAAAAATTAATCCTGACGGATACTGGCGGCGGGTCTGTGATCACACACTCACTGCTGAGCGAGTGTTCAACCCCAGGTGCTGTCATTGTACTCCTGTCCTCTGGACTTCTTAGTAATTAGTCAAACAGTGCAAATAAATTAAAAAATAACCTCAATTAGGTATGTGCATTGATAAGGAGAACAAAATTCACTGATTTGTTTACTGAATTAATTTTAACCTAGGTCTCCTGTGTGGTGAGGCAAAAACTCTAACCACTGAGCTACTCACAGCTCTTTACATAAATAAACCCTGTTTGATTAGAGTGAGCACACTGGGAGGAAAGGCATGGTGATTTCACCCTGCTAGGTCACATTATATACAATTCAAACAAATCACGCACGCCCCCTTCTGAGCACACTGAAAGCTGAAGACAGGAATTGAGGACATGAAATGCCTTTGTGACAAAACCCATTTAAGACTGAATGCTGAAAGGGGGAATTATTTTCATAAATGAAAAGCTTTCTTTTTCTCTATGCAAACTCTTCTTCTAATCTGGTGTCATAATGTAATAGGGGGTAGGTGTGTGGGGTGGTAAAAATACTTATGTGAACTAAGCTTGATCTTGCTTCAGGAGCACTGTTGTTCTGAACTATAAATCATCTAAGACTGTGTCACAATGATCCAGATTCAATTTTGCAGAATAGAGTTTTCACGACTGTACAATGTAATCAGTCTTGATCTATAGCTGCCTTTGGGTGTAAATAAAAGAGAATTGACATTTCACACATATTCTGAATTATGCAGTGAGTACCTGCAGTACACGTCCTGGCAGCCAATAAAAGACGGACGTTTTCATTCTTATTCGTCTATCTACAAATTTCTGCGGTCTTGTAACTTGATTTTTAAGAATGTAGTATTCCCTATGTCTACCCAGACTTGTGTGTAAAGTGAGATGTTCCCACCTCAGACATTTGCATTATATCAACAGGATATTGATATGGTGATCTGATAGGTGCAAGTTCCAGAGATGGGACCTGAACCGATCCTGAGAACAGGCCTCTGAAAGTCTCCAACTAGAATGAAGGGGAGGTCACACTTGCTTGTTAATATACATTCTGTTCTACAGGAGTACAGAGCACAACCCAGTGGTCGTCTGTACTCGGAACCCCTATTGAAATGAACAGTGTCCCACCCAAGCAGCCTCCTCTCCGTTCTGCACAGAGACTTTCCCAGAGATGAGAGCCACATCTGTCAGACATTTAAAGGGGTTGTCTCGCTACAATTATTGGGTTTTAATTAAAAGATCTTTAAAAAACAAGCAGCTTTGCAATATATGTTCATTACAAATGTCCTACTGATTTTGAGTTAGCCCTGTTAGTAGGAGTGCATCAGCTTCTCAAATTTCTATAGCAGCCGACCTGTTGATCCTTATCTTACTGGCTGTCAGGTCTGTATGACTCATCACCCTCTGAATACAGGGTCGAGCAGAGAGCCCCTCCCGCACAGAATGCTTCTGTAGTGGAGGGAGGGGGAGGGAGGACTCTGGCTTCTGTGTCCCTGCTGCCTGGATTAACCCTGTGTGTGCCTGCTTCCTCCTGCTCTCTACACAGATAGATGTGACAGCAGTGACCCTGTGTGTTACTATAATCATGATGTGTCTGTGGAACTGACACTATACTAATACTATACAGATCAGGCATGTGAATACTTCATGCTGTGCTGTACTAGTGCCTGAGTATAGTAACACTTCCCAGCTGCCCTGTGTCTGTTCTGACAGGATTTGCTGTTGCTGGAGATGTGGAGACTGAGACTTGTAAGCTAAGCAGGGGATATAGGAACACTTGCATCCCCTCTGCTCTGCTATCAGTAATCAATGCTTCACAGACCTCTCTACACTCATAGATCAGCCCTCTCCTGCAACAGACCTAGGCAGGGACACACAGGGTTAACTCTGGCAGGAAACTCCCTCCCCCTTGCTGTGTGCTGAGGGGAGGGGGAAAGAGGGAGCAGAAGAGGCAGACCAAGAAGCACACCCCTCAATTCAACTATCAGGCTCACTGACAGGCTGAAAGCTTGTAATGAGACAACTCCTTTAAGGCCTATCCTATTGATATGCCGTAAACTTTTGAGATGGGAGCACCCATTTAGGCTGAGCTAGATGAGGAGAAACAGCACATCGGACTCCGCTGTTTGCTTCTCCCCATACCCACCGTAACGTTTTGAACTTAAACACTTTACTGCAATTACTTCACTTTACTATTGTAGCTTTTTCATGCTGTCCATGGTTTAGGCAGTATGTTATAGCTGACAGGTTTACTTTGAGCTAGTACAAAAACTGGTTTTATGTATCAGGTTTCCAGCTTGTCACTAATCAGGCGCCTTTCTAGCACTAGGGCGACATTTCTGGCTCAGGTATACCACTTTCAAAGTGGTATACCTGTTCCAGCAGCAATGCACCTAGAAATGCCATAAAGATGTGGCTTCACTACGGTTCTAGTACGCCCCGGTGCTTTGAAATGCGCCCGATCTCGGTCGCATGCAGGAGGTTTAAAAATGTGTGAACGGGGCTGCGGCTGATATCGGGCTAAAAAGACGGCAAATATCCGGCGCAGCCCCGTTCAAACATGTCGCCCTTTGTGTTAAAATTGCAAAAGTAATAAAACATTGTTTGCACACTTATATAAAACATATTAACAACATTATAAATACCAGGAAAAAAAAGTTGAAACTTTATTGCACTAAAGGGCGCAGGTGATGTAATTGGAAAATAAATGACGGAAATAATGTGAAAAGTAACTGTCTTGAAACCTTATATATTGAATCCTGCAATGCCATGGCCTGTTGACTTGTTTTCTCTGTTTTCTTGTTTGTGTCCTATTTGACTATATGCTGTAAGGGTGCTTTCACACAGTGCGTTTTTGGTGCGTTTTTGCTGCTTTTTTAATGCGTTTTTTTGTGCAGGAAAGCACAGCAATTAATGCTGTACATTGCTTCACCAAAAAAAACGGCAAAAATCGCGATTTTACCGCAATTTTTGCCCCAATTTTTGCGCAGCTATGTACAGCATTAATTGCTGTGTCTTCCTGCACAAAAAGCGCATTAAAAAAGTAGCAAAAACGCACTGTGTGAAAGCACCCCAACACTACATGATTATTCTTACTTAAAACTCAATAAAAATCCAATGTTTTAAATGTGAATCCTACAATGCTCTAAATAGTGTAAGTTCTGTACGTAAACAACTTAAAAAGTAACGGATCTTTGCATGCAGATAACCCAAAAAGCAACGGTCCTGTATCTCAATGTATCAAACCCAAATAACTCCATATGGTAAACATAATTTGCCTAAAATAACCTTGGCGAATAATCGCAGCAAGGGATTAAAATTTTCCTGTCATGAGCGATGGGTGATCACATATTAGAACAGATATTATAACAAAAAACTGGAGGATTTTTATTAGTTTGGAGATAACTGATTACATTTTTTGTTTTCATTATTGTTTTTATTTAAATGTAAGTAATCCGCTGTTGTGCCTCGTTCAAACCGTAAGGGGACATTGTATGGAGCCAACATATCCAATAAATCTGTCTATTAGCCAGGGGTTGTTTGGCACATTTGATTCTATCTGTTCTGTGGGTTGGATTTTGTATGATGGAGATTCTCCTGCATGCACATTATCAACATGTCTTGGGAGACTGTGAATAAGTCATTGATGCCTTATATTAGGGTATCTCTTGGCACACTGCACTTAATACGTGGGGAAATGCGCCCCATAATTACGGTGATCCATAGCTCTCATAGAGAACTATGGATTACGCCTCCTCTCCCCGCTCGTACAATATGATCATATTGTACGCGCGGGGAGATAAGTGACATGTCTATGGGGCGGGCGGGCTGCCAGCCTCCCCTCGCCTCGGTAGTGCGCTGACTCCCAAATCACCCAGCGTATTGCGGTGCGTACTGTACACGCCGCAATTACGCCATGTGAACACAGCCTTATACCTATGGTTATTGGATTGCTCAGATAACTTCGCTATAGTGTGACCCACTTATTGCTTATCACATGTACATGTGACCAGGTTAACAACAAAGGTAGAATTAATCGTCAAGTGCGATTTTATTTTAAAAGTTTCCTTTGTGGTTGTTGAAGAAAATTCTTTTGTTTGTAACAATTCAGCGCGACACTTGCAGGTATGATGATTGCACGGGAAAATTCCTTTCTCTTTTTCATTACAGACTTTTTCCTCCTGTTTATTGTCTTCCTCAAATTTTCTCATTCTTGAAGGAGCAAGGATATTCCTTACTATTCTTGCTCGTCTGTATACGATCCTGGGCTTATTTGAAAGATGTGTTTTTAGGACTGGGTCCATTATTAAAATTTCCCAGTATTTGTTCAAAATTTTTGGGAATTCCCTTTGTTGGGAATTCTAATTTGTCGCAAACAGCAACCAAGATGTAAGAAAAGAAAATGATGGCTGGGCTGTGCCACATCCATATTTACTGTATGCAACTTTTAATACAACCAGATTTTGCAAATTTTATGCACTGTGCATGGACCTTCTGTAGTTTATTTTAAATTCTCTAAACCATCAGTTGTTTGCTCAATATATGTTTTTCACATCCCTATTACCAACAGTTTTGAGGCAGCAGTAGATAGCCATCAAAGTGCCAATTGAGGAGGGTGTTTACCATAGCGGAGTTGCATATAATTATGAGCATTTGTTATAGCCAGTCTTCTCTCTTATCATCTTGGTGATTTCTAATGTTTCTGCTTAAACACTAGGGGCAAGATGCATGATTTTTGGCGCCCAAGCACCATTTTTATTGCGCGCATTAGTAGCGTACAATGCGCCTGAATCTATGAACCTGTTCTACTGTGGGTCATAGACTTAGCGCTTTTTAGCTACAAAACGACAATTCAGGCTCAGGTAAACCACTCTTAAATTGGTCTACAGTACCTGTTCCAGCAGTAATGCGCCTGGATTTGCCATACAGAAGCTATAAATGTGTAGCTCCGTACGGTTGTAGTGCGACACGCCTCCAGCACGCCCCCCGATCTCAGGTGCACTGCAAAGTCCCGCGGGCGCGCTGTAATGCGCCTGATATTAGAGTGTTCAAAGCATGCAGCCAGCTTCCTAACACTGGATCAAGGGGAGCTCAGCCAGATGAATAATAAATCCTTTTAAAAATCCATGTCTTTATTTCTTATCTTGTTAAAAAAAATATATATCAATGCACATGGGAAGTCGCATATACATGAAAAAAAGTTATCCATCTATTTAAAAGACCAGTTTGGCCGATGCGTTTCGGGAGATAACAACTCCCTTACTCATGGCTCTGATTACTGTTTGATATTAAAGGGCACCTTGTTACAGATGGAGCAAACAGGGTTAGTTTTTTGGCTAAAAAGACACCAGACTTCTGGCGCAGCCCCGTTCATACATGTCGCCGTGGGTTCACACAGCAGTAGTGGTTTGTCACATGGCCGTGCCATTATATGCATCCCAACAAAAACAAGCCAAAGATTTTGATGTTCAAGAGTTTTATATAGCAAAGATTTGGTTATTAAATAAAAGAAACAGTGCCTTGAATTGCTGCACTGCATATGAAAACCGACTGGCAGGTCATACATGTTTTGTGTTATCCCCATAATTGAAGCCAATATCATATCTACAGTGCTTTGTGAAAGTATTCAGCCCCCTTGAACTTTCAACCTTTTGTCACATTTCAGGCTTCAAATATAAAGGTATAAAATGTAAAAAATTTTGTGAAGAATCAAGTGGAACGAAATTTATTGGATATTTAAAAAATTTAGTAAAAAGTAAAAAAGCTGAAAAGTGGGGCGTGCAAAATTATTCATCCCCCTTAAGGTAATACTTTGTACCTTTTGCTGTGATTACAGCTGTAAGTCGCTTGGGGTATGTCTCTATCAGTTTTGCACATCGAGAGACTGAAATTCTTACCCATTCTTCCTTGGAAAACAGCTGGAGCTCAGTGAGGTTGGATGGAGAGCGTTTGTGAACAGCTGGAGCTCAGTGAGGTTGGATGGAGAGCGTTTGTGAGCAGCTGGAGCTCAGTGAGGTTGGATGGAGAGCGTTTGAACAGCTGGAGCTCAGTGAGGTTGGATGGAGAGCGTTTGTGAAGAGCTGGAGCTCAGTGAGGTTGGATGGAGAGCGTTGTGAAGAGCTGGAGCTCAGTGAGGTTGGATGGAGAGGGTTTGTGAACAGCTGTTTCAGTCTCACAGATTGATGGATTGGATGGAAGGTTTGGTGAACAGCTGGATACTCGTGGGATTGGATGTAAGCGTTTGGAGCATGCTGGAGATCAGTGGTCGGTTTGGATCAGAGCATTTGTAAGCGCTGTAGCTCAGTGAGGTTATGATGGAAGCGCTTTGTGGAACAGCTGGATGCTCAGTGAGGTTGGATGGAGAGCGTTTGTGAACAGCTGGAGCTCCGTGAGGTTGGATGGAGAGCGTTTGTGAACAGCTGGAGCTCAGTGAGGTTGGATGGAGAGCGTTTGTGAACAGCTGGAGCTCAGTGAGGTTGGATGGAGAGCGTATGTGAGCAGCAGTTTTCAGCTCTTTCCACAGATTCTCAATGGGATTCAGGTCTGGATGTGACTTGGCCATTTTAACACCTGGATAAGGTTATTTGGGAACCTTCCATTGTAGATTTTGCTTTATGTTTGGGATCATTGTCTTGTTGGAAGATAAATCTCCGTCCCAGTCTCAGGTCTTTTGCAGACACCAACAGGTTTTCTTTCAGAATGGTCCTGTATTTGGCTCCATCCATCTTCCCATCAATTTTAACCATCTTCCCTGTCCCTGCTGAAGAAAAGCCCAAACCATGATGCTGCTACAACCATGTGTGACAGTGGGGATGCTGTGTTCAGGGGGATGAGCTGTGTTGCTTTTACGCCAAACATATCGTTTTGCATTGTGGCCAAAAAGTCCGATTTTGGTTTCATCTGAGCAGAGCACCTTCTTCCCCATGTTTGGTGTCTCCCAGGTGGCTTGTGGCAAACTTTAACCAAGACTTTTTATGGATATCTTTGAGAAATGGCTTCTTCTTGCCACTCTTCCATAAAGGCCAGATTTGTGCAGTGTACGACTGATTGTTGTCCTATGGACAAACTCTCCCACCTCAGCTGTAGATCTCTGCAGTTCATCCAGAGTGATCTTGGGCATCTTGGCTGCATCTCTGATCAGTCTTCTCCTTGTTTGAGATGAAAGTTTAGAGGGACGGCCGGGTCTTGGTAGATTTGCAGTGGTCTGATACTCCTTCCATTTCAATATGATCACTTGCACAATGCTCCTTGGGATGTTTAAAGTTTGGGAATTCTTTTGTATCCAAATCCGGCTTTAAACTTCCCCACATTACAGTATCACGGACCTGCCTGGTGTGCTCCTTGGTCTTCATGATGCTCTCTGCGCTTTAAACAGAACCCTGAGACTATCACAGAGCAGGTGCATTTATACAGAGACTTGATTACACACAGGTGGATTATATTTATCATCATCAGTCAATTAGGACAACATTGGATCATTCAGAGATCCTCACTGAACTTCTGGAGTGAGTTGGCTGCACTGAAAGTAAAGGGGCTGAATAATTTTGCACGCCCCACTTTTCAGTTTTGTTTTTTTTTGCAAAAGTTAAAAATATCCAATAAATTTCGTTCCACTTCACAATTGTGTCCCACTTGTTGTTGATTCTTCACAAAAAAATTAAAATTTTATATCTTTGTTTGAAGCCTGAAATGTGGCAAAAGGTTGAAAAGTTCAAGGGGGCCGAATACTTTTGCAAGGCACTGTATATGAGCTAAAACTGCTGCAGCCATAAACAATGCAAAGTGGGAATGGGTACTGTTAAATGTGTTTTCCCACCAATGCAAGTGACAATGATCACTAGAATATATTATTGCTTGCTGGTTGAGTGTATGACCTGGAAAACTCAATAGTTGGTAGATTGAATGGACCACGGCATACTATAAATAAACACAGCAGCGCTCACGTCTAGCTACTGCATTTTAGCTCTGTTCACTTAAAGGGACACTCCTGTCAGAAAGGGGTATTTTTGTCAAAATAAATATTCGTGGAAATATAAAATATTGCCTTTTTGCTTGTAATACCAAAGAGAGAAAACTCCCGAATGGCAGGGCTGACTAATCTTAGGCTGTGTTCACACGGCTTATTCCCGACGGATTTGTGGTGCTTATTGAGCGCTACAAGCCGCTGTGAAGAAGGGACGTGGGTGGGTGCGCGATCACATGCCACATAGACAATGCATTGTTTACGGGCGTCTCCGCTGCCGAATATTGTGCATGTCCACCTTTCTCCCCCCGCGCGGATTTCACGAGCATTGGGGATGTGAGACGACGTTTGCTACGTGTTTCATCAATGTGAGCAGTGGAATTATCGTAATTGGACTATGCTTGCGGACATTGGCGCTGTACTTGAAGCGCAAATCCGGCGTGCAGTACGGCGCCAATACACGGCAGAATAAGCCGTGTGAACGAGGCCTTAGTTTACTGTTGGTTCTGCAAAAAAAAAAAAAATGCTTATCTGCATGTAGTCACATTACAAATAGTAGGTAATGATATAATGATCACTCCGGACAGGCCTGGATTAGGCTAGACAGGAAGGACAATGACGAGCAATACATGAAAGGCTAATGGGTTAATTACATTAGAAATAGATCATAGTGGCAAGTAATTGGCTTCAAAGTACACTCCAAATGGGGCTGTTCTCTGCTGGATTTGTGAGTCCCAACCCTGTCTAAGTGCACAATCTACTGCTCATTGTCTACAAAACCATTGTGTGATTTGTTTGCAGCACAGTTTCTACGTTTGGCTTACGTGAAACCTGTTCATCACATTTTGTCCTTGATAAAAAAAAAAAAAAGAACATTTTATTCTGTTCCAATATGAAGACCTAAATGCTTGTCACATTTGCTGCAGGCTCAGCTACTTCTAGAGAACAAGACGTCACTCCTGTCACATTCCACATACACGGATGCAATTTGCTTGTATCTCTTACTGTTGACAGTTGCCTTATTCCAGTGAAGGTCCATTGATCTATTGCATGGGATTTCCCCAGGCATGCTATGCTCACAGTCCTTTTTGTTTTACCACTACTTTCTGCAGTAGATGACATGAAAGTAAAATAAATGGTTGTAAAAAATTGTGCAGAAAACATGATTTTTCGCTCAGAAACTTCTTATGCTGTCTCATGTCCCTCAGTTGAAATCGCCATTCATGCAATTTTCCCGTACTAAGCAGCCTGTCAATGGAATGGATCATGACCGCTAAAGCCAAAACAGTACTCCCTCAATATACAGTATTAATTGCTTCCTGAATGACCATTGTATCTTGAAACCAAAGCCCCAAAATGTCACCCAACATAATACAAAATCAAGATTAAAGAACATTACATATAGGAGTCACAAAAAGCTGCTGGAAATCACTTTCTATTCAGAGAATACGAGCTTGGATCATGTACTTTATACACAATGCATCAAAAAAGAGGCCTCATTTGAAGAAAGTCCAAAATAAATGCTCATCCTGGCATGTAAAGAGTAGTACAGGACATCTAGTACCGCACTGTACTGTAGAGAGGCGCTACTAGACCTCCAATCACTGCATAATTGGTTGCATCTTCCAGTCAATCACATGGGCCGCAGATGAGCAGTGTCTGTGACATTGTATGGCAAGCATGGTTTCAGATACAGTGTCCCAAAAAAGACCATTGTATAGTGAAAATATTGTACCCTGAGGCCATTGTAACTCGAGGGACCACTGTTCTGGTCTATTTTACTTTTTTTTATTCCCTTAATGCTGCAGCCTATTTTCCCCTCGCGTTTGCTTCTTCCTCCTCGACTTCCAAGAGCCATTAATTTTTTATTTTTCCATCTACATAGTCTTGTAACAGCTTATTTTTTACAGGACAGCATGTACTTTTGACCGTACCTTTAAATGCACTGGGAAATCCCCAAAATCCCCCGCATCCTCTAGTGGTGAAGTACCCTAAGGGGACTTAAAGGGGTTGTCTCACTACAAAGAATAGCTTTCAAAATGTTTGGGAAACTAAATGAAGCCATTTTCCAATACATTGCTTTTTTTCATCTTTTTTTTTTTAAGGAGCTACAAGTGATTTTATCACCTCCCTGGCTCTTTTTGTTCCCTTATTGACCGACCTGTTTACTCCTTTTCCCCTGCTGTTTTTTCTATGTGATAGCAGTGAGTGACGTCAACACAAAGGTCGCGGCAGCTCTGTGTTGGCTGGCAGTAAAAAGCTTGTTTTTACCTGATCTTTCAGACAAAAGCTTGTAATTACTGCTGTTTACTTTAGATAAATCTCCTGCTAGCAGTTTCAGAGAGCTTCTCAGCTAATCAAAATTAATTAGCAGACTGAAAACATTGAGTCGAATACATGGAGTGAATGCACAGAGCTCATATGCTAATTACTTACATTCTGACCAGGAAGTGACAGGATGCATCTTTGAAACTCTGATAGGAGACAACTCCTTTAAAGTAAAAAAAAAATATATATATATATATTAAAAAAAATATATTAAAAGTTCAAATCACCCCCTTTTGCTATTTTACAAATAATAAATAAAAATTTACACATACTTGGTATCGCAGTGGCCAAAAGTCTGATGTATTAAAATATAGCATCATTTATCTCGTATGCTGAACACCGAGAAGATAAAAAATTTGGGGGTCATTTCACATCCCCTAATAATTGGAATAAATGTAATAAAAAATTGCATGTATTCCAAACTGGTAGCAATAAGAAGTGCACTTCAGCCCGCAAAAAAATGCACCCTCACTCAAGTACGTAGATGTTTGTACAAAAAAGTTATTGGAAAATGGCGCCGCCAAGGAAATTTAAAAAATAGAAAATGTTTGGATTTTTGTTACGGTGCTATAGCATAAGGAAAAACCTGCATGTTTGGTGTTGTCGGAATCGTATCAACCTTCATTTTAGTGAACGCGCTTAAAAAAAAAAACCCCGCAAACATGGCACAAGTACATTTTTTTCACATTTTGCCCCACTCGGAAGTTTCACAGTATATCCTGTGGTAGAGTGAATGACACCATTAGAAAGTACATCTTGCCCTATAAGATAAATGCCCTCATTTGTCTTGGTAGGTGGAAAAAATAAAAGTGTTATGGCTCTTTTAAGGTGAGGAGGAGAAAACAAATGTGTCAACCAAAAAAAAAAAAAACGCAAAGGGTTAATGGTACCATGTTAGGATACATGCGACTTTTGCAGGATGACCAATACATGGAATTTGGGAATTTTTATCTTCTAAGGTGATCACTGTACAGGATAAATGATGTTATATTTTAATAGATCAGACTTTTCCGGATGTGGCAATTTCAATTATATAACACCAATACATAAATACTACCAACAATCAAATATATATATATATATATATCCAAAAACTTTATTATCAAAAGATCCCATATAAAAAAAGACAAAAATACATAGACAAAATACATAGAGCTAAAAATGGTGGTGCCACAAAGACACAGCCACACACCAGGTGGTATCAATAAAGTGCAATATCATATCAAGTAAATGGCATAGTTTATAACATAACAAGCATGTAAATACATAGTAACCAATTATATATCCACATAGAATCACCCATATGTAGAGCGCATACACACCCAGAGGAGGCACAGAAAGACCCCAACGTACGTTTCCTCTACACCTGGCTTCTTTATTTGTAAAATGGGGGCGATTTAACCCCTTAATATAAATTTCTTTTTTTTTTTTTTTTTAATTTGTAGTCAACCTAGGGTGCTTGACCGCAGGGAGGTACGATGTACTTGTATCCTGTTCTGTTATATTTAGATATTGCAGAAAGGTGTGCCAAGATAGCTTTCCTATTACATCTGGTCTATGGCAGGGTGTAACAGGAGTAGTAACATGGCAGTTATGGAGGTCTTCATCAGGCCTGCAGCTGCCATTGCAACCACTTGGCACTCCACCGTTCCTATGCCTGATGGTATTGGGAACAGCAACGTTCCTCATTCATTTAGATCCTGCAGCCATGATTGCTGTGATGTCTAAAGGGTTTAACAACTGATTCTGGTTCTGGCAGATGGGGGCAGGTCCTAGCTGTAATTTTCAGCTGTTACCTCACTTGCTGAAGCCACTCTGTAGTTTCTTCCTGCCAGTATGACGTACCAGAATGTCAAATGTCAGTAAAGAGTTAAGCAGAACACCCTTATTATGGCCCTGTTTACTTTGCCAATTTCTTTTTTGCGGATTTTGACATAGAATAACCTCTTATTATGCATTATTTTTAAGCTACTGCAAATCCATGGCACTGTACATTCAAAAATGGTAAAAATATGTACTTTAAATGTACACCACATGTGCACACCGTATACACCATATATGTACACCAAATACAATAATAACACCAAATAACCAACAAACTGATTCAGAGGAGGCGCGTGCCCTGCCCGTGAGTGCTTACGATCTACAAGAGAGGGGGAAGAGAAGGAAAGGCTCGGACAAGTATGTTTGTTGGTGTATTGACAGCAGGGTTAATGTAAATTGCAGGCTATCCTGAAGAAATGGGTTTTCAGGTGACTTTTAAAAGTTGTAAAGGTGGAGGAGCGTCTGATGTAATGTGCTAGTGAGTTCCACAGTATTGGAGAAATCTTAGAGGCAGTTATATGAGGATCAAAGAAGGACTTCCTGTGATAATCGGAGATTGTGTGAGGAAAGGTATCGGCAGAGTGAGGCTCATGTACAGGTTATGGAGAGTCTTTTATGTCACTTATTGACCTAGATTCCACATGAAAACTGTAGTTTTGGATTGAATGGGGCTAATCCAGGTTTCCGCCTCCCGATGCAAGCTACTGTGGATCCCCAATGGATTTTTAATATGGAGAAATCCATTATGTAAACATTCCGTAAAAGTAAATCTCAACCTTTAATCCCTTAAAGGACTTATTGACACTGCATTTTTAATGTGACTTTTCTGGAATTGGAAAAAAGGGGGGAAAAAAAAAAAAATAAGCCGATTTATTAGTTAAAGAGGGACCTTGGGGCTCCCCAGGAAATGTCTACTTTAGTAAATTTTTTGCCCCCCCCTTTTAGATTAACAAGGATTAAGTAAAACAGGTATGTCAGGGGCGCAGAGGGGCCCCTTTTTAAAAAAGCGGGTTTCCAAGTGAAAAAATTGAAATTTGGGAAATATACGTTTTTGCTCATCCCTTTCAAAAAAAAACCCTGCCGAGTTGTTGGTTTTTCCCAACTCCTTATGGGACAAGGGGTTTGGCCGGTTCCCCCAACCCAAAAATTTTTTTCTGGAAATTTGGGCAGGGAAATTGGGGAAACCCAAAACCACCAGTTTTTTTTTTTCCAGACAGATTAAACCCGGATAAATTGTTTCCCCCTTTTAAGGGACCAGGCTTTTTTTTTTTTGGGGTGACACGTTTGTTTTCCCTCCGCCTTTTTAAAAGCCATAACTTTTTTATTTTTTCCACCTACATAGACACTTTGGGGTTTTTTATTTTGGGGGCCCAAGATGTACTTTTTTTTAAGGGTGTTATTCACTATACTAAAAAAATATATTTTGGGAAAAACCCGAAAAAGTTCCAATTTGGGACAAATTGTGAAAAAAAAATGTTTTTTTCGCCATGTTTGGGTTTTGTTTTTACGGCGTTCAATTTTCCCGGGTAAATAAAATTAGAGATGGGCGTTGTTTCTAACGAAGGGGAAAATTCGTTTAAAATTTTTCAGGAAAACTTCGGTTCGGAACGAAGTCGAATTTGGGGGTATTTCCCGGGTGAACAAGTTGCTTTTGTTTGAAAAAAAGGCTGCGAGCAAAAGGCCCAACGGGGGGCAAAGCACTCTGGGGGGAAAGAAGGGCATGGGCCTGCATGACATTTTCAGAGGGAACCCAATCAGAGCCCGGGGGATTCTGTGACGCACCGCACAATATAAGTCCGGGTGCGAGGGCCGGGGAGCTCACACCCTCTCACTGTGCCAAAAGGGGAAAGGTGCTGCCGGGGGCGGGAAAGCTTTTTACTGAAGAATTGATTTTTATATAGCGTTTTCTGTGGGGTCCTCGCTTGCCCTCAGAGACTTTTCCTTAATGTTCTATTTCAAATTTTTTTTGGGGAAATTGGATCTGAAATCCAGTGTGCGCCCACTGCAGCTCATATACATTCAATAACCCAATTGGGATCTAACCATTTCCCCTGTTGTATTCATTTAAAGAAAAGCTTTTTTTACAATACAAATACCACTTCATTTTTGGCTGCTAAATTTCCCTTTGCGCAATTTTCCCTTTCCGGGGTTTAAATTTAAAGGGTTGTTTTCCCTGGTGTGCTGACAAAAATAAACCTCTTTTTAAACGCAAAATATATACATTTTCCTGTAGCCAAATTTCCCAAAAGAAAAGGGTTTAAATTTACAACGTTATCTCTTGTTGTGGGGTGTAGAAAACACGAAATTGTAAACACGCTACAAAGTTTACTATTTTGTGCGGCTAATTTTTTTGGCCAATTTACATCTAGGGGTTAATTAAGCGTTTTTTTTGCTGGTGGGGCTGACAAAAAAAAACCCGGGTTTTTTTCCAACGCCAAAATATATAAATTTTTCCTGTACCCCTAATTCACACGAAAAGGGTTTAAATTACAACTGTATCTCTTGTTTTGGGCGTAAAAAACACCCCCCAATTGTAACACGCTACAAACTACAATTTTTTTGCGGCTCAATTTTTTGGGGGAAATTTACACCCTGGGGGTTAAATTTAAGCTTTTGTTTTGCTGGTTTTGCTGACAAAAATAAACATTTTTTTTTCAACGCCAAAATAAAAAAATTTTTTCCTTTGTAGCCTAATTAAATGCCAAATTTAAATTTTAAAAGCCTGTTTGTGTTTTTCCCTTTAGAAAAACACACAGTTTTTTTTAAACGACACATACAAATAAATTTTTTCCGGCCTTTTGTGGAGCGAAATTTTATACCCAAAGGGGGGTTCCCCAAAAGTTTGGTTCCGGTTCTTTTGGGAGTCAAAAACAGGGTGTATTTTTACCCATATACAAAATACATCAAACAGTGTCTGAAACATTTTAGAACAAACAGTATGTCAGAAAAGAGGGTGGCAGGCCTGCCCTGCGATTTGGCATTGGCACAAAAAATTCCTGGAACAGGCCCGGGCCCGCAGCACAGAAAGGGGGGGACCCCCCCCGCCCCCCCCCCCGCAGCGGGGGTTTCACTGGGTTAGGCTAAAAACTCCCCGCTGTCATCTAGCGGCCTTTTTGGTTGTTTAGAAACCCAAGGGTTTTTGTTTGGGGTTGACTGGGGTCATCCCTTCCTCCCAGATGACATCGGGAAAACCCCCAGCCAAGAGTCGGGGGGAACCTAAAGACACAACCTTTATTTGGGGCCATGGCCCGGGACCCGGGTCAGGGGCCCCCCTCACCTGTCCTCAGCCCGCCTCTGCCCCCATCCGGCCCCCCTTCAGCCGAGATCAACAAAGTGGTCTGGGCTCAGCCCACTATATAGCGAGGATAAAACAATTTGAGGGGGGCAGTCAGCCTACTTGGCACGAAAAAAGGGGCCCAAAATATCGCCTGCTTCTTGCAGTAGGGGGGAAAAGTATAGATGTGGAAAGGGGGCGGGGAAAAGGTCATGTTGTGGAGCTCTGCCTCTGCATACCAAGCCCCGGTGATGAGGACAGCGTAAACATAAAAACACAAAAGAAATGATGTAGCCGACCACACTTGGGAGCCGGTGGGGAAAGGGCTTCTTTCATCGTCAGGAGAAGAGGGCGTGAGCTTGCGCGCCCGGGAAAGCAGCGCAGCCAGAAAGTGGGCGTGGGGCCCCGTGATTTCAGCGGGATAGCAGCAGTGTGAGGTCGGGAGCCAAGGGGCCAGGGGGAAAAAACCCCCCTTCGCAGGTCCAAGAAAGTACGGCACGGGGGTTTCGGGCGAGGCAGCGGCGGAAAAGTATCCCCAGTGTCGGAGCGTTGGGGGTAAAAACCAAAACTCGGCGGTTTTGGCAGTTCTTTCTAAACACCCGGGGGAGCTGAATAGGGGTAATTTTAAAATTTCGTGGGCAGAAAGTGAAACCCGGGGCCAGGGAGCTACCTTTTGGCCCCCCGGGCCCTGCGTCAATACTGCAGCGTCACCATCCGGTGGCCGGGAAAAACTTTCTCAGATGTGGTGGCCCCATCCTGCCGCAACAGCAGCAGCAGCAGCCCCCCGGGGGGGGGGGGGGGGGGCCCAACCCCCAATGCCTTTTGCGGGCCAAAGTAAAGGGCTCCCCACCACCTCTGCAGAAGGGAGTTGTTTTCTTTGAAAATCATCCCCCGGGCCCCAGATGCCCTCCCTCCTCGCTATCAAGGCGCCACAGCCGTTCGGGCCGGGGCCCGATTGAAAAGAGACAACAGTATGCGTAAAAACCCAACCAAAGGTGCACAGCTGACCGGGTTTTCCTGCCAAGTTTTTGGGGTTTTTGAGTCCCCTCCCTTTCCAAATGGGGGGACTCTGCACCATTCAGAAACTAATGGCTTGTGCCGAGCCGAGATGGAGAAAATTCCAAAACCTAATTTTTTTTCCAAAAAGGCAGTACCAACACTTTATAAATATGTAGAACAAAGGGGGGTCATTTCCCTTTAGCTTATCGGGTTTTTTTTTTCCCAAAGGGCACGGGAGGCGGACGCTGGAGCGTAACTACGGTTTAGGGCCAGTTTCCCGTCCTTTACGGCCCCCACTGGGGTGGGGAAAGTGCTTTCCCGCCCCGGGACACCAAAACTTGGACAGGAGAAAGCCGCTTTCTCCTTTCCCCTTTTCAAACTGCTGCCCAAAGGGGGCCCCAAATGTCCGCCTCCCCTCCACCACCACCACCAACTCAACCTCCACAAGTACTGCTCCATCATACCCCCAAATTTTAGGGCACAGCGGTTTTCACGCAGTTTTTTACACCTGGCTTGCCTCGGGAACGAAGTCACCAGGGGGGGAACTGTTCCGCGTTTATGCAAAAAAAATCCCATTTTCCCAAACCCCAAATCGAACCAATTGGGGACGGACCCAAAGGGAGGAACATGGGGGTCCGCCCTGCACCAAGGAGGGATGGGCCATAAAGGCGCCCCGTGTTCAACTGGTTTTTGAAAAAGGGTTCCCCGAAGTCTTCCACCGATCTTCAGAACATTCTGAAAAAAGGCCAGGAAACTTTTGCATGCACTTTATCCATTCGTACAAAGCCAAGAACAAAACCCCCTCGAGTTGCAGCGGCAGAACGGCCTCCCCCAACACAAACCCTGTTTTGGGGATTTTCCACCCGCTGGAATTCCCGCCTGCACATGTTTTGGGCCCACTGTATTAACAGAGAAAACCCCTTAACGATTTTTTTATGATTTTCCCGGAGACAGAATTTCCCCCTGTGTAAATTTGATTTTCAGCCAGGGCAGCTCATGCGGACACCTGCCTTTTTTTGAGGGGCCCTTCAGGAGGCAACGTTATTTTCGTCCCCCAGGGCTACGGGAATGAATAACGTCATTCCACCCCCTTATGTCCCCGGAACAGATGCTGAAGAATCGTCCCGGGCAGGGGACTGAAGGGCTGGGGGACTTAAAAATCCGTGGGCCCTATGATCCCCGGGGGACCCAAATGGAGGAAGGAGGAAAATTGGGAACAAAAAGCATTTGCCTTTTGGGGAAAAATTAGTGGATTTTAACCCAGGGGGACCCCGAGAGGGGAAAAAAGGAAACAGCTTGGGGGGTGGATGGAGATGATTTTAAAATGAGGCCAAGATGCCCCCAAGCACCGTGGCCCTAATTTTTGTGGAAAAAGGGGGCAGGGAGCCCCTCGGAGTCACTTGTGCAGAATGGCCCCCAGCAAAGCTTATTTTCCTGGCTAATTTACCCCGAATATTTCCCCATCTGGCCCGAGGGAAGACTTCGGGACCCACCCTAATTTTACCTCGCTACTGGGGCCAAAATGGGAGCCTTTTTTCCCCCCCCCCCCTATTGAGAGGGAAAAACAAACTAAATAAATAAAGGGAAAACCTCCTAAACAGTTGGCCGCTGCCTGTCGGGATCGTCCCCCTCTTACAAAGGTCTGACCGGGGGGGGGCCTCTGCGCCCCACGTACTACGCCCCGGGGTGCCCGGGGGACGGGGGGGGGGGGTAGGAGCAGTACCAGCTCCATCAAATAGTAACCCCAAGCTGGAGCACTGAAAAACAGCTTCCCTTTTCCCCGCCAGTGAGGAGGGCAGTTTAACCCCAAAAAAACAGGACCTTGGGGGCAGTCCCTGAAAACCCAACCCGGGTTTTTGGGCCCCACCCTTTGGAAAAGCAAATCTGCCACCTCCTTAAAGATCCCTGGACCCACTTTGGGGAGCCAAACTGGATTGTGGCCGCAACTTGCCATTTGCATGGGGAAGCTGTCCTGGGCCCGGCCCCGTAGTGTTGGGAAAAACAAGCGGGTGTTCATTTCGGGGGGGGGCCACGTTAACCCCCCAAGGGGGGAAACCCCCCTTTTTCCAAAGGGGAAAATGTGGGGAAACGACTGACCTTTTTCAAGATGAATCAGGCGTGGAAACGGCCCGGATTTTTCCCCACCCAAAGCCTTAGGCGTCAGTCTGGGTTCAAACTACCTGGGCCTTTTTGCCCCTATTTTTTTATTTCCGCCACCCGCCTGAAAGCCACACATCTGCTGACAATTTTTTTCCCATCTTGGGCCCACCACCAAACTTTAAAACCCGGGGCTGGGAATTTCCACCTACCCCCAAAAACTCTGTCATTTTTGCCCACCTATGACCTCATGCCGGGTTTTCTTGGGTGTTTTCTGTTGCCGTGACAAACCACACGCGTCCCTTGGGCCCACAGTCTGACCTCATTTCTGCGCCCCGTTGGGTGCCGCCAAAGTCCTCCACACTGTGTCAAAAGGCCCCCTGCCCCGTCCTCAAAGCTGCTGCCCCCCGGACCTCCACAAATGTGGATTGTCCATTCTGTGGCTTTCCCCCTGTTTTCCCCCCCTCCCGAATGTCCAATTGCCACTGCCCCGATCCCCTGTGCTGCGGGCGTGACCTCCCCAAAAAACCTGTGTTTTTGTGCTACCCCTGTGGCCCAATACTGTTTTGGGGCCCCCTCCAAATGTCATTGTGCCCCTTGCCTGAAAAATAAACCCGCCCTTTTTTCGCCCGTGACCTCCACACTGTGTGATTGTGCCCCCTGTGGCCTAATCTGTTTTTGGGGCCCCCCCAGAATGTCATTGGCCACTGCCTGAATCCCTGCTGCGCGTTTGTGACCCCACACTGTGGGGAAAAGTGCCACTCTTGGGGGCCAAACGTTTTGGGGCCCCCTCCAGAAATTTTTATTGTGCCCTACCTGAAACCCCATACCGCTCCCCCCTGACCTCCACACTGTGTGATTGTGCCAAATCCGTGGGCCCAATAAATGTTTTTTTCCGCCTCCAGAATGTCATTGTGCCACGCCGAATTTTCATGCTGCTTTCTGTGGGACCCCCAAAACTGTATCACTGTGCCACTCTGTGGGCCTAATACTGTTTTTTGGGCCCCCTCCAAATGGCCCTTGGGGCCACTGGGGCCCGACCTCATACGCCCCGGGCCCCCTGACCTCCGCTCGTCCCTTGGGGCCAAATCTGTGGCTTCCCCCTGTTTTTTTCCAAACCCCAGAATGTATTGTGCCACTGTCTGACCTCAGCTGCTGTGGGTGGGGCCCCCGTCACCTCCCCATCTGTCACGATGTTTCCACCTGAGCTCTCAGCTTTTTTTTTCCAGCTTTTCGCTGGCATGACCTTTTTCAGGCAAACATTCCCGCTTCAAATTTTTTTGGGCAAGGGGTTTTTTTGGGCCCCCTTAAGTGCCCAGGGAATTTTTTTAGTGAAAACGATTTTTAAAAGACGGCGGCAGCATATGCGGTTGGGGGGGGGCATCCTGGCCGCCATAGCAAGGGGGGAAAAACCATACTTCCCCCTATGGGGGCCCGGTGGAAAAGGGGGGGCCCGGCCCGCAAGCGGGGCCCCCTTATTTTTTTCCCCACGGCCAAAAAGCAAGGGGCCCCCCGGGGGGCGGGGGCCGCCGAAAAAAACCCGGGGCTCCGCCTGGCCCAAAAGGTGGCCCCCGGGAAAAAAAGGGGGGGGGGCCCCGGAGGCAGTGCCGTCCCACGGGGGGGGGCCCCGGCCGCGCATCCGGCTCTGCCCCCCCCGGGCCCGGGGTCCCCGGGGGGCCCAGAAGCCGGCCCGGGAGTGGGGACTAATTCCCCCCACTTTCCCGGGGGCCCGCGGCCGGGGTCACGGAGCCCCAGCGCCATTAGCGCTGCGCTCCCCCTGAAAACTGCCTTTGGGAGGCTGGGAAAGCAAAGGCCTTCAGCCTGCCAGCGCCGACCCCTAAATGGTTCGTAGGGGGCCGGTGACGTCAATTCCCAACCCCGCCCCCTATGCCGGGGGGGCAGGAACCCGGGGGCAAACACGGAGCGGCCCGGGGGGGGGACAGGCTCAGGGAAGTGACTGAATTTTTTTTTTTTTTTAATATTTCTAAGGGGCCCTGACGCCCAACACTAAAAAGGGGGGCCCCGGGGCTGCCTATTTTACTAAAAAGGGGGCCCTGAGCCCCCTCACTAAAGGGGGGGCCCCGGCACTGCCTATTTACTAAAAAAAGGGGGCCCCTTTGAACTGGGCCTTTTCAATAAAAGGGGGGGCCCCCGGCGTGCCTATCACTAAAGGGGTCCCGGCGCGCCTAAAACAATAAAGGGGGTCCCCCGGCGCTGCCTATCAAATAAAAAAGGGGGTCCCTGGCGCTGCCCTTTACTAAAGGGGGGGCCCTGGCCCCTGCCCAACACTAAAGGGGGCCCTGACGCCCCTTTTACTAAAGGGGGGACCCTGGCACTGCTTTTTCAAATAAAAGGGGGGCCCCGGCGCTCCTATCTCTTTAAAAGGGGGTCCCGGCGCCCCGGGCCCCACTAAAGGGGGGGCCCCGGCGCTGCCTATCACTTTAAAAAGGGTCCCCGGCGCTGCCTATCACTAAAGGGGGGCCCTGAAAAGCCTATCACTAAAGGGGGTGGGGACTGCCCTTCACTAAAGGGGGGCCCCCAGCATGCCTATCAAAAAAGGGGGGCCCTGGCGCGCCTAACCCCAAAAGGGGGGCCCGGCGCTGCCTTCCTAAAGGGGGGGCCCTGGCCCTGCCTATCCTAGAGGGGGGCCCTGGCGCGCCCATCAAAAAGGGGGGGCGATGGGGGCTGCCTATCACTAAAGGGGGGCCCCGACTGCCTTTCAATAAATGGGGTCCCTGGGGGCTGCCTATCACTAAAGGGGGCCCTGAATGCCCTTTTACAAAAGGGGGTTCCCCCGGCGGCCTACACAAAAGGGGGGGCCCCGAAATGCCTATCACTAAAGGGGGTCCCTGGCGTGCCTTCACTAAAGGGGGGGCCCTGGCGGGCCTATCACTAAAGGGGGCCCTGACTGCCTATCAATAAAGGGGCCCGACTTTCCTATCCCTAAAGGGGGTCCCCCGGCACTGCTTTTTCACCCAAAGGGGGTTTCCCCGGGGCTGCCCTTTTCCTAAAGGGGGTCCTGGCGCTGCCTATCACTAAAAAAGGGGGCCCCGGCCTGCCTATCACAAAAAGGGGAAAACCCCCGGCGTGCCTATCACTAAAGGGGGCCCTGACTGCCTACACAAAAGGGACCCCGGGACTGCCATCACCAAAAAGGGGGGCCCCGGCCTGCCTATCCTAAAGGGGTCCCCGGGGCTGCCCTTTTATAAAGGGGGCCCGAGCCTTAAATTTAAAGGGGCCCGACTGCCTATCACTAAAGGGGGTCCAGGGGGCTGCCCATCACTAAAAGGGGGTCCTGACTGCCTTTTCACTAAAGGGGGGTCCCTGGCACTGCTTAACCCCTAAAGGGGGGCCCGGCACTGCTTATCACTAAAAGGGGGGCCTGGGAAAAACCCATCACTAAAAATGGGCCCTGACTGGGCCCATCCCCTAAAGGGGGCCCCGACTGCCTATCACTAAAGGGGGGGCCCCGGGGGCTGGGCCCAAACCCCTAAAAAGGGGGGCCCCGAAATGCCCCATCACTAAAGGGGGCCCTGATGCCTATCCAAAAAGGGGGGCCCCCCCCCCGGGACTGCTTTTCAAATAAAGGGGGTCCCTGGGGCTGCCCATCACTAAAAGGGGGGCCCGGGGGCCCCCCTATCACTAAAGGGGGTCCTGACTGCCTATCCCAAAAGGGGGGGCCCTGGCGCTGCCCACATAAAGGGGGCCCCGACTTGCCTATCACTAAAGGGGGGCCCTGGCGCTGCCGATCACGAAAGGGGGTCCCTGGCGCTTTTTAAACACTAAAGGGGGGGCCCTGGCGCTGCTTAAAACCCCTAAAGGGGGGGGCCCGACTGCCTATCCTAAAGGGGGTCCCGGCACTGCCCAAACACTAAAGGGGGTCCCCGGCGCTGCCTATCAAATAAAGGGGGCCCCCAATGCCTATCAAAAGGGGGTTTCCCTGGCGCTGCCCACAAAAGGGGGGCCCTGGCGCTGCCTATCACTAAAGGGGGTCCCCCGGCGGCCTACCACAAAAAGGGGGTTTCCCCGGGCGCTTTTCACTAAAGGGGGTCCCTGGCGCTGGGTTACATAAAGGGGGTCCCCGGCGCTGCTTATCACTAAAGGGGGCCCCTACTGACCTATCACAAAAGGGGGCCCCGATGCCTATCACAAAAAGGGGGGCCCCGACTGCCCATCACTAAAGGGGGCCCCGAAATTTCCCATCTCTAAAGGGGGCCCCTGGCGTGCCCATCATAAAGGGGGGCCCCCGGGGCTGCCTATCAATAAAGGGGCCCTGACTGCCTATCACAAAGGGGGCCCCGGGGCTGCCTTCCCCTAAAGGGGGTCCCGGCACCCCCTATCACTAAAGGGGGCCCTGAAAAGCCTATCACTTTAAAAGGGGGTCCTGACTGCCTAATTTACTAAAAGGGGGGCCCTGGCGCAGCCCATCACTAAAGGGGGCCCTGATGCCAACCCCAAAGGGGGGCCCGGGGCTGCCTATCACTAAAGGGGGGCCCTGGGCGATTTTCACTAAAGGGGGTCCCTGGCGCTGCCTATCTCTAAAGGGGGTTTCCCCGGCGGGTGCCTATCACCCAAAGGGGGGGCCCCGACGCCTATCACTAAAAAGGGGGGCCCCCGGCAATGCTTATCACTAAAGGGGGGGCCCTGGCACTGCTATCACTAAGGGGGTCCCTGGGGCTGCCTAATTTTACTAAAGGGGGTCCCTGGCGTTTTCCAAACACTAAAGGGGGTCCTGCTGCCCATCACAAAAGGGGGTCCCTGGCGCTGCCCCATCAAATAAAGGGGCCCTGACTTTCCCAACACAAAGGGGGGCCCCCGGCCTGCCATCATAAAAAGGGGGGCCCTGGCGTGCCTATTTAATAAAGGGGGGCCCTGGCGGCTTATCACAAAAGGGGGGCCCCAATGCCTATCTCTAAAGGGGGTCCCTGGGACTGCCTATCATAAAGGGGGTCCCTGGCGCTGCCTATCACCCAAAGGGGGGGCCCCCACCCGCCCATCAAAAAAAGGGGGGCCCCGGCGCTGCCCTTTTCAAATAAAGGGGGTCCCGGGTTTTCCTACAATAAAAGGGGGTTTTCCCCGGCGCTGCCTAACACTAAAGGGGGTCCCTGGGGGTGCTTATCACTAAAGGGGTTCCCCCGGCCTGATTTTTCACAAAAAAGGGGGGCCCTGGCGTGCTTAAACACTAAAAGGGGGGGGGCCCGACGCCTTTCACTAAAGGGGGCCCGACTGCCTTTTCCTAAAAGGGGGGCCCCGACTGCCCCAACTAAAGGGGGCCCTGACCCGCCCCATCCTTAAAAAGGGGGGGGGGCCCTGGCGTGCCTATCACTAAAAAGGGGGCCCCCCGGGGCCCGCCTATCACAAAGGGGGGCCGACTGCTATTTACAAAAGGGGGGGCCCTGGGGGCTGCCCATCAAATAAAAAGGGGGTCCCTGGAAATGCCTATCACTAAAGGGGGGGGCCCCGACTGCCTATCAACAAAGGGGGTCCCCACTGCCCAACCTAAAGGGGGCCCCGGGGTGCCCCTCACTAAAGGGGGCCCTGACGGGCCCATCACTAAAGGGGGGGCCCTGGCGTGCCATCACTAAAGGGGGCCCTGACTGCTTATTTACTAAAGGGGGGCCCCTGGCGCTGCCTATCTCTAAAAAGGGGGCCCTGGGCTCGCCCATCCCTAAAGGGGGGGCCCCGAATGCCTATACTAAAGGGGGGCCCCCGGGACTGCTTAAACACAAAGGGGGGCCCTGGCACTGTTATCACTAAAAAAGGGGGCCCTGGGTGCCTAAATTTCTAAAGGGGGTTCCCCGGCGCTGCCTATCACTAAAGGGGGGGGCCCCGCTGCCTATCACTAAAGGGGGTCCCTGGCGCTGCCTATCCTAAAGGGGGTCCCTTGGGGCTGCCAACACTAAAGGGGGGACGACTGCCTATCACTAAAGGGGGTCACGGCACGCCTATTTTCTAAAGGGGGTCCCGGCACGCCTAAACCTAAAGGGGGGCCCGGCACTGCTTATCACTAAAAAGGGGGGCCCGACTCCTATTTAATAAAGGGGGGCCTGGCGCGCCCATTTTCAAAAAAGGGGGGCCCTTGGGGGCTTTCTTTTTCACTAAAGGGGTCCTGAATGCATTTCACTAAAGGGGGTCCCTGGCGGGTGCCTATCTCTAAAGGGGGTCCCTGGCGCTGCCTTTTAACTAAAAGGGGGCCCCGGGTGCCTAACCTTTTAAAGGAGGGCCCTGACTCTACCTTTAAAAACCCCAAAAAGGGGGGCCCTGACCTTTCCTAACCTCTAAAGGAGGGGCCCCGACCCCTACCCAACCCCCTAAAGAGGCCCCGACTCCCCCCCCCCCCCCCAACCCCCCTAACCTCTAAAAGGAGGGCCCCCGACTCCACCAAAAACCCCTAAAGGGGGCCCTTACCGCCCCACAAAAATAAAGGGAACTCATGGCTAGGTACCCACCAACCTACCCCGGGGCTGGGCCCACCCAACCCAAACCGGGGGGGTTTCCTACCTAAAAAAAGGGCCATCTAAAAATTTCCGGGGCCCCTTTTCCCTTTTCTACCTACCTGGAAAAATAATTGTTAGGGGAGCAGCCCATAGCTGTAGCATTATCTCCCAAAGGGGAAAACCTCCCCCCCCCCCAAACCCCTTAAAGGGTACTAAGGGGCCCCTAAGTTTTGGCTTGTAAACCCGCTCTTAACCCCCCGGGAAGTTTTTAAAGGGGGGAATTTGGGGGAAAAAAACTTTAAAAATTTAGGATTTTAAATTTTGTGTAAAAATTTCTGCAGGGATGAGTTTTTTGGCCGGGGCAAGTCAACATGGGGAAGTGGAAGGAGCAGAAAAAAAAGGGAATAAAAACCGACTCATGAAAAGAAGAGAAAAGACTCCTCGATAGGCTCCCCCCGGGAGTTCCCGTTTTTAGGGGTTTTTTGCCTTCTAAATTGGAATTTAGTCTGTATTCACTGTAAAGGGGATGTTCCGAGCTGTTTTACCTCTAGGGGGTCTCTATATGGGGTGTTGTAGGGTTTTACCTGAGCTGGTGTTGGCCTCTATGTGGGGCTCTAAAATTTGGGGGGTTTTTTAGGGTTTTTACCTAGCTGGTTCCCACCTCCCATGTGGTCTCTATATGGTGGTTTTTGTAGGGGTTTTTCCCCCAGCTGGTGTTGACCTCTTGGGGTCCAAGTGGCAGTGTTGTAGGTTAAACCTGAGCTGGTGTTTGGGGGTAAACTTACTTTCTTTTCTGGTGTTTATTTTAGAAGGTTTTGAGGGGCGTGAAACCCGGGGGAAAAATGGAGGGGATATTTTTATGCCCGGGGGGAGGGGGGATATTGTATGTGGGTGGAGGGGATAATTTTTGCGGGTGGGGGGGGGATATTGTATGCGGGGGGAGGGGGATATTTTAAATGGGTGGGGGGGGATATTGTATGTGGGTGGAGGGGGGGTATTGTATGGGGGGTGAAGGGAGATATTGTAAGGGGTGTGGGGGGGGGATATTGTATGGGGGGGGGAGGGGGGTTTGTAAAGCGGTGGGGGGGGATATTGTTGCGGGTGGAAGGGGGGTATTTTATGCGGGGGGAGGGGGAAAAATTTTATGCGGGTGGAGGGGGGAAAAAAAATGCGGGGGGAGGGGAAAAATTTTTATGCGGGTGGGGGGGGATATTGTATTTCGGGGGGAGGGGGGGTTTTTGTATCGGGTGGGGGGGATTTTTGTAGTGGGGGGGGGGGAAAAAATTGTAATTTTTGGGGGAGGGGGGGTAGTTTTATGCGGGTGGGGGGGGATTTTGTATGGGGTGGGAGGGGGAATAAAATTTTTGTGGGGGGTGGGGGGGAACTGTAAAGGGGTGGAGGGGGGTTTGTATATGGGTGGAGGGGGGTATTGTAAGTGGTTGGGGGGGGATATTGTATGTGGGGGGAGGGGGTATTGTAAGCGGGTTTGGGGGGGGGAAAATTTTATGCGGGTGGAGGGGGAAAAGATTGGGGCTAATTTTGCCCTGTGTCTATGATGTGTGAGACAGACTATGTTTTGACTCACTTGTATTTTATTCACAATAAAGTTTCCCTTTTTTTCACACGTAAATTAAAGTGGTAAAATGGGCGCATTTTTTGTCCTAGAGGCGGGTTTTTTTTTCGGGGGCGGGGCGATCGGGTTTTTGGGGGGGGGGTTTTTCGGGGGGGGGGGCCCAGGGCTTCAGCTGTTTTGGGGCCCCTGAAATTTGTTGGGGGCCCTGCGTGCATACTAAAAAAAAAACAATTTTATGAAGACCCAAAAAAAGCTCCCTCTTTCAAAATTTAAGCATGGCACAATGTTTTACAGCACCCTGCAGGCTCTGGGGAGCCTGGAAATAGCGCTTTTTAAAAGCGATTCGGCCGAATTTAAATTTGGGACCGAATTTTTTTTTTGTCGGAAAATTCGGGGAAGTTACCCAAAACGGGTTTTTTTAGAAATTCGCCCATCTCTAAATTTCAAAGTTTTTCTGTATTCTACCCGGGTTTTTTACCATCCGGGCAATAAAAAAACCCTGTAGGGGTTTTCCCCCTTTTGTTTTTGGGGGACCGTAAAAAAATTCCAAAAAAATTTTCTATTTTTTTAAAATTTTCGCCACGGCGCCATTTTTGCCACCAATAACTTTTTTGTTTCTTAAAAACCTACGGACATCAGTGATGGGGGGATTTTTTGAGGGGTGAAGGAAATTTTTATTGCAACAGTTTGAAAAGCAAAGCAATTTTTTTTATTTATTTTTATTTCCCCTTTTTTGAGTGACGTTTTAAAAAGACCAAAAAACGCAATTTTGGCGTTTGGAATTTTTTCTCTTCTACGGTGTTCAGGGTACGGGATAAATGATGTTATATTTTAATAGATCGGACTTTTTCGGACGCGCCGATACCAAATATGTGTAACTTTTTTATTATTTTAATGATTTTATTAGTAAAATGGGGAAAGGGGGGTGATTTGAACTTTTAATACTTTTTTTTTTGTACTTTAAAACTTTATTTATTTTTTTTTTTTTTTAATGTAACATTGAGGCCACCTATGATACTTGACCACTAGGTGGCGCGATTGTTAAAAAAACCTAATGCATTTCATAGGCAATGCATTAGGGTGTACAAGTGGCGGTTTCCCCCCCTTCCTGTCTGCGGACGGAAGTGGGGCAAACCAGCCAGGGTAAGTGACGGGAGCCTTCCCAAGGCTCCCCACCACCATGACCGGTCATCGGATCGGCGCAGCATAGCTGCGCTGATGCCGATCACCGTAACGATCGGTGCGCAACACCGATCTGCGTTAATTCAGACGCCGCGGCCATCTTTGCCGCGATGTCTGATGGGTAAAACAGCGCCAGCGGGCGGAGCCACCTGCCGGCGCTGGTACTGCCGGGTGTTAGCGGCAATTTTTCCGTTATCACCCGGCGGCTGTGCGGGGGGGTCGCGGCGCGATCCCCCTGCAAAGCCCCTTAGCGGCCCCGGGACGTACTCATACGCCCAAGGTCGTTAAGGGGTTCAGGAATGCACTTCCCTATTTCTTCTTGGGTAAAAGCCTAGTGATTTTCTGCCAGCAAAATAAATTGATGCAGCCCCTTGAAAACTGGACTGGTAACACCCATCTGACAGATTCAGTAATACATTTCTAGAAGGAATAACTGAGGAACAGCACAGCACAGAGATATAAGAGAAGAGGCTCCAGAATTGTTATTTCACAGGGAGCTCAAGGACTGACTATAACAGACATGTCAGGAGAGGTCACAGGTGTATTTTGTCCTTTTGTAACTAATAGTCATTGGTGAGATAAGTGGGTTTTTAGTTCATTTAGTGCTGGGTTTGCCTTTTTGGTCCTTTGCTGTCGAGGTTGTTTCCCAGCTCAGCTCATCCCGCTCTGTAACATTCTGCATGGACCAAATTTTCAATAAGACTTGTTCACCTTAAAGGAAATGTGTCATAATAAAATGTCCTATTGTTAAACTCCTTAACGACCGGCCACCGTCTTTCGTCTGCAGGGACGTCTTTTGGCGTCGCTGCAGACTTCGGAGTTTGCGACGCCCGGCGCCGCAACAGCACTTTTAGCGGGGCTGTACTACACAGCCCTGTTCTCAGCACAGTTCCTGAAAGCATCGGGGAGCTGGGGAAACCTCCGCTCCCTGGTGCTTTAACCCTTTGATTGCCGCAGTTCCTCACCGCACCACAATCAAAGGGGGACCCGACAGAGCCCTGGGAATGGCTGCACAGTCAGCCTTGGGGACCTAGAGTAGCCCTGGGGCTGTCTGTGTAAGAAGCCAGCGATCAGGGCAGACTGTGAGCTGCCCTGATCACTGCGTGTGTCACTGACACAGATTACAATGTATTAGCATATATGAATATGCTAATACATTACTATGTGTAAAAATAAAAAATAAAAAAAAGTAACCGTTCTCCCTTCATGGGATTTAAAATAAAAAGTAAAAAACATAAGTGTAAAAAAATAAATAAATAATAAAGTAAAAATAAATATTTAATAAAAAATAATTGTGCATACATTACACACACCATATTAGGTATCCATACAACTGTAATAACCTGTATAATTTATCTAACAAGTTATTAAGTGTGAAGTGTGAATGGTGTAAAAAATATTTGAAAAAACAATTATTTTTTTTTTAAATTGAAAAAAAAATTCTGCAATTATTTATAAGTGAATTTAAACTTTTCCCCCATAAAGTACAACTCGTCTCGAGTAAAACGAGGCCTCATCCAACTGCGTCATTGAAAAAATAAAAAAAGTTACAACTGTAGAAATGCGAGGAGGCAAAAACTAAAAAAAATTTCTGGTCATTAACTACTTTTCAGGCGTTCGGCTTAAGAGGTTAACTTTCTTTTTTATGTTAAACACATTTGTTAAGATTTTTTGGTTGCATTTTTTTTAAAAAAATGTTTAAATCGGTACTTTTAAAAAATCTTGCAGTTTTCACTTTGGCCTCTATGCCTAATAATCTGACACCTCCTATTCTGTAGAGAGCTTTTCAGCAGTCTCCTCAACAGGTTTACACTAAAAAGTGACACTGATGTGTATAGGTAACACATAATCCACTATTCATTATAGTAGATGATCAAATGTTTCAACTCTCCCCCTCCCTGCACACTGACTTCTTCCCAGGTCACACAGCGTGTCAAGGAAAACCTCCTATAGAAGTAAATGGGTCAGCTTCTGTTCACAGGCACCCATGCCCATGTAGCTGATGTTAAAGGGGTTGTCTCACTACGAAGATTGCTTTTTATGTTAAAGATCTTGCAAAAACAAGTCACTTCGCAATATGTGTCCAGTAACAGTGTCCTACCTATTCCTATATATCCCATCTTGTATGGGCTGCATCAGCTACTTAGGTCACTATAGCTACAGACCTGTTCAGTCTCTCCTGATAGGCTGCCAGCACTGGTTGCTATAGCTACAGACCGGGCGTCTACTGCAGCCTAGTAGAAGCCAGCAAACATGCCCCTGAATTCAAAGTGAAACCAGGATGAATCCATGTAGTGAGACAACCCTTTTTAGCATCACTCTCCAGCATAATGGCTGCCCCCACAATCAAATATAGACAACAGAAATAAAAAATCTACAATCAGAAAATAAAACCTGCTAAGAAGAAAAAAATATGTAGCAGTATCTTTTTTTTTCATTTAGTAAAAAAGAAATTGTGATTTCCTTTAAGCAGGTGTGATCATGACAGTCACTCTTTAAAGCTAAAGTTTCCTTTGGACTCGAATGAACTTTAAGAAACCCGGTTCATGTTCATCCTTAGTTGGAGGCTCTTCCTGCTTAGGACAGTCTTGCTAAAGGCGCCTTTAAAGTACGTCATTTCTATAGCCCACTTATTTCAGATGAACAGCAGAGGCTTCTAGTCCGCTGATTGTATTTTTACGAGGTAGTTTCATTAGAAAGTGCCAATAAAGAAAGAAGGCAGCGTGCACATTTCCTACCCAGCATTTATGTAACCATAATATGGCTCTGCTCTTGTGTTGGCCAGTAATATAAAGTAGGAAAACTGAAGTGGATTTTGTCATGCATCAATAAAACATTCATTTCATAATGAAAAAGTATCTAAGCAGATTTTGCAGCAGTCGGTGGTTCAGATTTTTCAGTTTTTTAACTCCATTTTTTTATTGCTTCTGTGATTAGAATATCTGCATACATTTGGCATCTACTGGTGTATACCAAGATTTTTTGCTTCTCCAATAATATTTAAAAATATACAGTCAAGGCACATTATTATGGCAACTCCTTACTTTCAACATTGTCAGCACATAGCTCATGAAGGAAGTTATGTGTCATGAGCTGGCTTGGTGGGTATAAAAGGTGTGCAATAGGCTGCATGCATGCATTTCCTTTTGTTGCTGAAATTGCAAAAATTGACTGCACACTGCGATTATATTGTTGCAAAAATATTGTGAATAATTTTTATTAACACAATCACTACAGGCTCCAGGGAAGACAGATATGAGTGACTATACAATTGTGACTGACGTTTCGGTCATCCGACCTTTTTCAAAGAGTCACAACAGGAAGGAAGCTTGAGAGCATGAAATAAGGGCCGTAGCCCAGTAATTGTAGTGATTTTGTTGCTGTCATGGGTAAAAAGGGGTTTATCAGAGTTGCAAAAAGGGATGGTTATTGCCCTTTAGGCTAAGGGTGGCAGTTTTTTCTGAAATGGCGCAGAGTGTGAACTGTTCGCGTACTGCTGTTGTGAAAGTGAACAAATGGCACCACTGTGAATAGGCGATGTGGAAACTGCAGAACATCAAGTGCCATTTATGTAGGGTGGTCATTGGGTAAGAATGTGCGAAAGGGCTGACCAGCCTGCTACTGTAGAGCAGCTCACTGCTAAAATTCACCAGGGGGCTACCTCACTTGTCCATAACAACAGTTTAGTGATCTTTATTGCATATGGGACTCCATAGCAGATGGAATGCCACTGCACTCTTGCTAACAAAGCGGCATCAGCAGGAAAGGCTTCATTTTTCACAACAGTATTGGGATTTGACCTCTGCTGATCAGCAAAGCGTTGCCTTCTCCAATGGGTCACATTTTTTTTTTGCTTTTAATGGATAGTCGTTAGCGTGTTAGGTGAAAAACATCAGAGAACAAACGACTTGCAAAAGAGCACAAGCTGGTGGTGACATTGTAATCTGGACAATGTTTTTGTGGCATTTTCAGGGCCCTCTCATCCATGTGGAAGTAACTCAACAATTTGTTCATGAATCCATCCTTACAGATCATGTACATCTCCAAATGCTAATTGTCTTTCCTTGGGCTTATAGTATCTTCCAGCAAGACAATGCGACGTGTCACACAGCCACAAATGTCCAACATTGGTTAGAAGAGCATGACTAAGACTTCCAAGTACTACCCTGGCCCCCTAATTTCCCAGACTTGAACCCAATTTAGCATCCATGGGACCACCTGGATCATCATGTTTTCTCTATAGGGCCGTTCACACGGCTTATTTCAGGGACGGATTGCAGCCGTATTGCGCGCCGTACTGCGCTGCAATACGGCTGGAATCCGTCCCAGCCATTACGGTAATCCACAGTTCTCATAGAGAACTATGGATTCCGTCTCTCCTTCCCGCTCGGCGAATCTGCCGGGCGGGGAGAAAGTGACATGTTCATTATCCCGGCGGAATACGCGTCGTGGATAATGAAAGTCTATGAATATAGATGAATGTCCAGCTCGGTGTTCTGGTGAGCTGGTTGTTTTCTCTATTTGCAATGAAAGTCTATGGGTCCGGCGGGTAGCGCCCCCGGCCCCGCCCCTTATTCAAGCCGTATTGCGGGCAGGTTCCGTCCCGCAATTACGGCTTGAATAAGCCGTGTGAACCGGGCCTATGAGTTATTCCCTACCGCCCTTCAGCATCTGTGGAGAGCACTGCAGTCGGCATTGGTTACAGATATCTGTGACAACCTACCAAGACCTTATGGACTCCCAGCCCATCTAGCTGTTGTATATGCTGGACTTGGTGCTTACTCAGGATATAAGCTGGAGGTCATAATAATGTGTAATAATAGCTTCATATAGCTTTATAGGATGCCTCCTAAGGGCTTAAAGGGAACCTGTCACATAGGTTGTGTCCCCCTTGCTGAAGGCAGCACAAGCTAGTGACAGACATGCTGTTTCCAGCGCTGTGTCCCTTATTCTGTAAGATACAGCAGTTTTAAGGCATTTACCCCTCAAATCTTATTCGTGAGTAGGTGTTAGCTCCGCCCACCAAAGGCTAGCTCCACCCACTGACAGTTATTCACGTTTCTGCCTATTCAAAGTAATCGGTTTGTCAGTTGAGGTGGGCGGGGCTAGTCTCAGGTGGGCAGGGTTTGAAAAAAACTGACACTGAAGGACTCTTCGAATGACTCTTCTGGCTGAAAACTGCAGATTTGAGCACTAAATACACGAAAACTACAGCATCTTACAGAATAAGGGACACAGCGCTGGAAACAGCAGGTCTGACACTAGCTTGTTCTGTCCTCAGCCAGGGGGGCATAAACTGTGACAGGTTCTATTTAAATAATTATACATGTTCAGAGGCGCCATCCTATTTGACACCATAGATCCTTAATTTATACACATTTGAACAATTTGTGTAATTAACTTACACCAGGCATCCTCAAACTGTGGCCCTCCAGCTGTTGGGAAACTACAACTCCCATCATGCATTTATATAATCTTTAACAGTGGGCATGGTGGGAGTTGTAGTTTCCCAACAGCTGGAGGGCCACAGTTTGAGGATGCCTGACTTACACATTTTGTTTTTGTTAGATCAAGGAAAACCATGACCCCACTGTTGGGAAGTTTGTTATTTGGTTGACTAGATTAAAGGGGTTGCTTTATGAAGACAAACCCTATCTATATACCCTATTATACATATTATGTCATTCGTTTGTGTTTTTGTTTTTTTTTTTTTTTTACATAATTGCCCCTTCTCCTCCATATTTATTAATTTTATTACCTTTGTTTTGTATTTATGTTGATGGCTGATTTATCTGAATATCGTGTTTTGTTCTAGAGTAGGTCCCTTTCTCATTCTTTAGTGCTCTTATTTATCCACACTTACTAGTTCATTTTTGCATTTTTCTATCATTTCCTAAATGTTGTAAAATGTTACTACAAAAATACTAATGAGCAAACACACTTTGTCTTTTTACTTCCTGCCTGTATACTATTACAACTTTCTGTGAAATTCAGTTTTTGGGTAGTGACAGTTTTCATTATTTAGCCTCCATACACTAGCACATTGGCTCTGAAAGAAAGTCATTAAAATGTGCTTGAATCGTAAAATTACAGCTTTATTTAATGTATTAAGGTGTTTTTTTTAAGACATATACAATTAAAGTGGTTGTCCAGTAAAAAAAAAAAAAGTCTAAATAATCTCACTCGCAAAGTTAGGCACTTTAGTAATTTCATTTTTGTGTGGGTTTACTGCAGTTATACATCTGCTGTATGTTGACATGAAGCTCTGTGTCTCCAAACAGCTTTGAGTCAAGCGATAGAAATCAGGTGACCAAATGGAATTTGGCATTTATCAGGATAGCCTTTGAAGTCAACCATTTTCTTTACCTTCCAAGACTTTTCAACATGATGTAAGAAACAGGGGCCTGCACTCAGACTGAAGTGAGAAGGGAGAAAAATAGACAAAGCACAGCAAATGATCCTGGGACTGAGTTTCACAGGGCTAATAGGAATTGCTGCTTCTGGGCTGCAGAGTAAGAAGACTTCATACAGCAGCGGAAAAGCACAAATTAGTACAGTAAACATCACAGTGAAGTCTACAGCAAGTCATTTGGGAATTGTATTTTACATTTTTTTGTTTTTGCTTGCTGGACAACCCCTGAAGAGTAACAAATGAGGACAAATGAGGTAGAAAGATTATTTTTAATATCTGGATATAAGTAGTTTATGTCACAGAAATGTGTGTTATGTATATGGTGTAATAAGAAAATGTGTTATATACAGTATATTCCAGTGACTATGGATTGTTTTTGTATACTCCACTCACAGATCGATTATGTGTTTTCCCTGTCTACAAGCTGGTTTATTCAAGTAAAATTAACTCCTGGTCAAAAACTATTAGCTCATTTATTGGGGGTGACAGGTTATCTCCAAACTGCGACTTTTGACAATGGGCCTGGAGCTTCATCTACTTCAAAGAATGGCAGACGAGTGTCTGTCTATCCAACCCTATCATCCCTCCAAACCATATCAAAATAGCCAAATCAAAGGACACGTAAAAATTAGATATTCTTGTAACATCACCTAATAAGCCAGCCAGGGACAACAAATTACCCTAATGAGCTGATGGGCAGCTCTGAAACCTGAACCAATTGTTCAGGTTATGAAAACTGGGGAAAACTGTGTTCACAGTGTGGGGTTCAGCCACCAGCTGAACTGCATCCCTGTTCGTTTGTTACCCCAGGTCTGACGCTATTCTACATGTACGCAATTTATCCCTATTATTTTATAACTGCTATTGCATGGATGTATGTCAGCTTATTGTATCTTTCTTCTTGTATTTTATGTAAGCACTGTACCTTTCTATTAAAGCGTAAAACTTTAATAAGTTTGGTCCTTGTATGCTCTAAGAATCCATAGCCTTGATTCCAGTGTTTTTAACTCCGTGACTGCTGCATTGTTTGGTTAGAGTCTTTTAACTCTCTTTTAACTCTACAAGTGCCGGTGAGTGGTGTTTGTGAATGACTGAGATCCTTCCCCTCCAATTTTGATTATTAAGGAAGGTGGTGGCAGCGTATGTTCTTGGGATAGCTGAACTGTGTTGGGGTGTGATTTGTGATGTGCTTGTAAGTTGGAACGTCTGAAACAAACATTTTCTTCCCTGGGATGCTTTGCCAGGCCCTGGTTCCTGTGGGTCTTTCTGTTGCTTAACTTTTGACGTCCTACTTTGGAATAGTACAAGTTGGAGTACTTTATTTCATATTTGGTTTGCATACATTTTAATTTACTATAGTAATGCATGTCTACCATTCCACAGGTTTTGCTGTAGCCCAATGCATCAACCAGCACAGCATTTCACCAGCATCTTCTCCATCACCCCCCTCAAGCGGCAGCTCCAGCGGAAGCACTGGACCTTGTGATTCCGTCACAGCCAGTTTAACATCAACTCCATCTGCAATTCAGAGTCCATCAGGTAAAATAATTTGATTGAATGTGATCAGCTTTCAATATTTTTAGTGTGCCATAGTCCGTCTCAGATTGAGCAGATGACTTAAGCCAGTAATAGAACTATTTAAACTATAGAACCCAGGAAGCTGAAATAAGTTATTCTTTACTGTGTGGTCCTCCTTACTGTCTTCATATTGATAGCATATTTTTTCTCTCATACATGAGGTTAACTTTGAATCTACCCATTTCTTAGGTATTAAAGTGACATACTAAAGGTATTTTATGTACTACAGTGATTTATAAAGCTAAAGGGACATTGTAGTCTCTTGTAAAAAATCACATTTGAAGAAAATAGAAGGAAGAGAGATGGCAATAGCCTCAATTCATCGATGGGAAACCTGGAAGAGATTTACTTATAGAATACACAGGATATTACAGATTTTCAACACATTATAGGATTGTGGTTATGCCCAGGCACATTTTACAATTCAGAGCTTAGAAGAGACGTGACATCAGAAATCATGATTATAGTAAAGATTACTTAAGACTAGAACAAACTTCAAAAGTCCCAAACAGCATGACATTGCGATGGTTAGAGAAACGTCCTGTTCGATTGAAATGGCTCAGTCAGCCTTGTTCATCAGTATATAAGTGACCTGTCTCATATAAAAGGGCTACTCAGTTGCCATCAGGTGAAGTGCTTAACACCTAGACTGGAGTGTGGCTTGGCTGAGAGGGCAACACCTAGTCTAAGGGCTTCTTCACATCACATTAGAGCCCTCCAAAAAAGTATATGTTGGGATTATTGGCATATACCTCCAATGGAAGGATCTGATGTATGCCACTAAACAGGCATACAGGGTCATATGTAACCAATACAATGCCATGCTTAAAATAACTAATATCTCGTAGTTAACTTTTTTGTGGTCTGCATAGAAAAGCCCGAAAAAAAAATATTTTGGCCTCAGCCAGGTAAATGGAGCCCCCGTGTGGGTCATATTCCATCCGAACACCGGTCGGAAGAAGGAACATGTTCTATGTTTTACGGGCGGCCGGCGATCTGAAAAACCGCCGGGCGGAAAACCCGTGCAGTGGGGACCGCTGTGCGGGTTTTCCATAGCGGTCCATTGAAAAGTTTGCGGCCGGTTTTTCAGACGGTTTGCAAAACCGAAAAGAGTCTGAAAAACCGTCCGCAAAGCTGTGTCGTGGGGACAAGCCCTAAGAGAGGATGACATAACTTTACTGAAACTTTCATATGCTTTGGAATCTTGCATACAGTTTACTCCTTCACTGCGACAGTCCCTTATTCCTCAGTCTTGTTAGGCCATGTTCACACGGCTTAAAATGGGCCGTATTTCGGTCCGTAATTACGCGCCAAAGTGCGCCAATTACGGGCCGAAAACGGCCCATTCATTACGGTAATTCACAGTTCTCAGAGAACTATGGATTACGTCTCCTCCCCCCGCCCGGCGAAGCCGCCGGGCGGGGAGATAATTGACAGCGGCATATACGCGCCACTAGCACTGATTGTCTATGGGCCGGCGAAGTGCCGGCTCCTCCGCCCCCGCCCCGCCCCCGTCCACACGGTGTAATTGCAGGGCGTAATTACGCCCTGCAAATACACCGTGTGAACATAGCCTTAGAGAAAAGTCAAGGTCAGGTCAAGCACATAATAATATGTTCTAAGGTAAAATATTTAGATTGCCTGTATCCCATCAGTTTTCATTCTTTCCACGCCCCATCTCCTTCGGTCCACCCTCCTGCATCTTGGGTCGCTGTCTCCAGGTCCTGCTCCTACCTTTTCTTCCACTCCCTTGGATCGCTGTAATTGGACAACTGGGGTCTGGACAACTAGAGTCTCCTTTCCAACGGTATCACAATGGCACTTCCTTCCAATTTTTACAACTTTATTAGTTTTGCATAGACAAACAGATAAAATGCCAGAGCATGAGGTACGTTTTGTTAACCCTGTCTTCCGAACGTTTCATAGACCTTTGTCAACTGACATCTACAAAACAGTATTAATAATGTTAGTATTATTATTAATTAAAACAATCTACGTACATCATATGAAAATTATTATACAACATACCACAAATATCACATTATCTCATAATTCACCGTGTGTCATAATATTCCACCTCACAGTTAGCTATTTTGTATCTCTTAACTAAGAAAAGGTTATGGTTACATTTAGATGGTGGCTGGATAGTACATCCTACTGCTCCCCCGTTCTCATACGTGGAACAGACTTTTCTAAAAGTACCTTTATTTAAAGGAATCTTAAAGGGAATGTGTCATCAAAAAATGACTTATTGTTTAATTCACATTTTTATGGTTAAACCCACATTTTAGGGAATTTTTGGTTGTTTTTTTTAATTTTCCTATCACTTTCAATATTTTTTTTATAATTCTTAAGTCCTGTAGTTTTCATTTTGGCCACTAAGCCTAATAACCGTCTGACACTTCCTGCTCTGTTTGAGAGCTTTTCAGCAGTGTGCTCATTTCATTTATAAGCAGGTCAAACTGAAAGGAGACACCAATGTTTTACAGATAAACACAGAATCCACCAGTCAAAGAGGAGATGTCACAGCTCCCCCTCTCCCCCTCCCTTCACATTTGAAAACTCTCCTATAGACGTCTATGGGACAGAAACTGTCTTAAGAATCCTATGGGCATGAAGCTGCTGTAAAGTATCTCTGACTGCTGTTAAAGCAGTGCAAGCAAGAATGTCTTCCCCACAATCATATATAGACGGCCGAATTGAGAAATCTATAATCAGGAAATAAAAACGGCCAAGAGGAAAAGAATATGGATCAGGGTCTTGATTTAATAAGTAAAAAAAAAAAATTGGCGACATATTCCCTTTAAGTGATACATTGTATATTTTGAGACTTGGTTTCATTATACAATTAAGGCTTGGTTCTTACTTTAGGAGATACCATATAGCTAATTGTGAGGTGGCATATTATGACACATGTCTAATTATAAGATAATGTGATATATGTAGTGAATATTATTATTATTTATTTTAGAGCACCATGGATTCCAGGGCGCTGTACATTCAGGGGGTTACATACAGAACATAAGTCAAACAAGTACAATGGTGACAATATGTGACTAACAACAGGTACAGAGGGAAAGAGAACCCTGCCCGCAAAGGCTTACAATCTACAAGGAAGGGGGAAGGAGACCGAAGGTAATGGGCAGACATGTTTGTGGAGGGTGTAGTGGCAGCAGGGTTATTGTAGGTTATAGGCTATCCTGAAGAGATGGGTTTTCAGGTTGCTTTTGAAGCTGCTGAAAGTGGAAGAGAGTCCGATGTGTTGGGGCAATGAGCCCCAGAAAATGGGGGGAAGCACGAGAGAAGTCTTGGAGACAGTTGTGTGAGGAGCTGACAAGAGGAGAGCAGAGAAGAAGGTCCTGTGAGGAGTGGAGAGTGCGCAATGGGAAATATCTGGAGATTAAGGCAGAGATGTATGGAGGGGAGAGGTTATGGGGGAGCCTTGTTTGGTCATGATTAGTAGCTTAAAGAATTCGCTGGCAATGGGAAGGGCCCGTGAAGGGGTCGGCAGGGGGAGAGGCAGGGGTGCGAGGAGAGAAGGTAAATAAGACGGGCAGCAGAGTTAAGGATGGATTGAAGGGGAGCAAGAGTGCTAGACGGGAGGTTGCAGAGAAAGATGTTGCAGTAGTCTAGGCAGGAGATGACAAGGGCATGGACCAGCATTTTTGTAGTTTCAGGGTTAAGAAAAAAGCAGATCCGTGAAAAAAATATACATATATATATACAGTACAGACCAAAAGTTTGGACACACCTCATTCCAACAGTTTTTGTATTTTCAGACTAAAAAAATTTTTAATTCACCTGAAGGCATCAAACTAGAATTAACACTTTGGGGAAATAATATATTTAACAAAAAAAGGGTGAAACAACTAAAAATTATTTTTTTTTTAGGTTTTTCAAAAGTAACCCCACCTTTTGTTTTGATTATGCTTTGCACCTCGGGCTTTCTTTTAATGAGTTTCAAGAGTAAGTCCCTAAAAATGGTCTTCCAACGTTTGAAGGCGTTCCCAAGATGCTTACACTTGCTGAACCTTTTTCCCTTTCACTCTGGGGGTCCAGTCCCCCAAAACCATCCGATTGGGTCGGGGCTGGTGACTTGGGGGCCGGGTATCGGGCGTAGCACCCACCATTCCTTTTTGGGTAAAATACCCCTTCACGTCTGGAGGTGTGTTTGGGGGGCTTTTCCTTTTGAAAAGGCTGTTCACTGGGTTATTTTGGGCATTTCAGTCCGTATTTGCCCGTACTGCGGGTTAGGGGGCTGAAATACGTCCTGGTCTTACTTTATCCACATTCTTTTAGAGAACTATGGTTTAAAGTCACATGTACTTATTCAGGCATTAGGCGTGGATAATGATTTAGGGGGCCAGCGAGCTGCCGGACCCCCGTCCCGAAATTTAAACCCGTGTGAAAGGGCCTAAATGATGGTCCAACAAAGCAAACGGAGGGAATAGCAGCCGTGCAAGTGCTGTGGTAACCATGTGGTTCAGTATTTTTTTCCAATTTTGATAAAACCCAACAGAGTCACCAGCAAAGCACCCACACCATCACACCTCCTCCTCCATGCTTACTGGTGGGAACCGGCATGTGGGAGCCATTTGTTCCCCTTTTTCTGCGTCCACAAAGACAGGGTGTTTGGAACCAAAGATCTCAAGTTTGGACTCATCAGCCCAAAAAGCACAGATTTCCAGGGTCTAATGTCCTTCCTTGTTTTTTTAGCCCAAACAAGTCTCTTTTTGTTGCCTTCCCTTTGCAGGGGTTTCCAGAGCTATTTTACCAAAAGGCTGTTTGCACACAGTCTCCTTTACTTGTTTTTTTAAAGATGTGTCTGTGTAGAACTCTGTGTGGCATTCACCGGGCCCTTAGTTGAGCTGCTGTTAAACCCTGGATTTTGAGGTGGTGCCGGATGAACTTATCCCCCCAGCAGGGGTATTTTGCTTTTCCTTTTTCCTGGGGCGTTCATGTGAGCCAGTTTTTTGTAGCGCTTGATTTTTTTTTCCATACATTTGGGACACTTTCAAAGTTTCCCCAATTTTTCGGACTGACTGACCTTCATTTTTAAAGTACTGATGGCCACTCTTTTTTCTTAGCTCTTTTTTCTTCCCAAATAGAAATTCTAACAGTCCTTCAGTAGGACATCCTGTGTATCCACCTGACTTCTCAACAAAAAGATGGTCCTAACCCCTTTAAAAGGAAAAGAAATCCCACTTATTAAACCTGACGGGGCACCTTGAAGGGAAAACCATTTCGGGTGATACTTTAGCCATCAAGGAATCCCAAAAGAGTGTGAAAAGCGTATTAAAAGAAAAGGTGGTACTTTGAAGAACCTAGAATTAAGACGTTTTTAAAAAATAAAACATGGAAAATAAATTAGGGAATTCCAAATTTTTATGTGATGAAAAAACAGAAAATGTTGAAAGAAAAGTGGTTTTCCCAAAAATTTGGTCTGTAATAAATATATATATATATAATATTTTTTTTAGATAGATAGTAATGTTATTATATAACACATAACATCAATTGTAATACTTTATTCCTTATTTCTTGCATGTTCATATGATTCATATATATTGTTCTGATTAATAGTAGTAATATTTTAAAATTTTTTTGTAGATGTTTGTTGACAAAGATTGAATTGTTCGGGATGACCTTTTTAACATAAAGTACCTCGTGCTCCAGCATTTTATGGGTTTTTTTTTTAGCAAAAATAATAAAGTTGTGAAAATTTGAAGGAAGCGCTTTTGTTGCTATATGGACTGATCATCGAAAGACACTCGAAAGAAGGCTTTGTGGAATGCAGGACAAAAATGTATTCTTAGCAAGAACAAAGACATATTCTGGCAGGTGGATATGCCGTGAATGGTCAACATGGGAATACTCCTTTAATTAAAGGGGTTATGTTAAGTAAGAAAAACATAGCTGCTTTCTTCTGGATATACCCTCTCACTGGCATGTGGGCTATGTCTGGAATTGTAGCTTAGCCTTTGGAAAAATTTACGAATCTACAATGCCTTTTACATGATTTTTGCATCGGGCTATTTAAGATGTGCAAATTTTTTGTCTCCCCATAGAAATGTATCAATAACTTCACACAAGATGTGTTTTCCAGTTTGGTTGCTGTGGCCAGATATTCCATGGTAGCAAATGAGATATTTTAGAATCCCATTCATGTACCACAGTCAAAAATTGGACCACTTTCAGGGCAACGTGTGTTTTTGTGCAAACCCTAGTTTCCCTTTATAAAAAAAGGGTTGTCTCTTTTCAAAGTTTTATGATGCATGAAGCAATAATGCTGTTTGCTCTGTCACTCTGGGCAAGCTGCCCGAATTTGCATATGAGCTCTGTGATTCGTTTCTGCTAATAGTTAAAAAAAAAAAGTCTCATGCTGTAGGGGCCGGGAAGCTTCTGGTTTTAAAATAAACAGTAGTAATTTTTTGTTTTTGCTGAAAGATCGACAACAATCTTCCTGTCCAAGTTCTGTGCTGTGGACCTGTGTGATTTCACTCCCTGCTATCAGAAGACAAACAGCGGGGGGGGAGAAGTACCGGTCGGCACTTGGAAACAAGAGCCCCCAGAAGGTGATAAATGAACAAAGCAAAAATTTGGAAAAAGCTTCATTTAGTGTTCCCTATATGTTGAAAGCTAATCTTTGTAGCGAGACAACCCCTTTAATCTTTCAATTTAGAGGGCATAAGTACAGACAACACCAGCCAGACACAGTGAAAAGCTACTTACAGTAAGGACAAGGGGGGAGGGCCCCGCTCGCAAGACTTTTAATCTTTTGATTTACAATTTTTCCATGGGTTTTTTTTAGCCATATTTTCTGGAGCTTTTTCATTAAAAATCTGTTGCTTTTGCTGCAATGTCTCAGTGTCAGTAGTGGTGTGGGTCTTTGCTGCACCACTACCAATGTGATTGTACTCCAGTCATATGTCATTCACATCTCAAAGCATTGATTTGTGCAAAAGTTACAGATCTATCATCTTCCTTGCTTTGAAAACTTGAACACTTCCCACCTTTCTTGAGGTAAAAGTCTCATCAGATTGCTTTCACCTGAGGCATAAAATTTATATTTTATGGAAAGTGCTCCTAGAATTTAAAACATGTCATAGTTTCTATGGGTCCCTCATCCCGCCATCTTTTATTCTCATTCATGTTCTGTATGAGTATTTCCAGCAATAAGATTTAGATGCAAGAACCATAAAAAATACGTTCCCTTCCATTAAGCTAAACCTGGCACTCAGGACTAGATTTTCTTCGCTTACTTCCCTTTTTGTTTTACAAACCCCATTAATTCAAGCATGCAATTAGCACTGGCATGAAGATCAATCAAAGCATTTACTTATTGAAATGAAAATTGCCCAGTAGATGGGAATGCACTTTTAACAGACTTTTAATAGTACATTAAAAGCAACAGTAAAATGACTCCAATTTAAAGATGGCTGAATAACATCTCCGACTTTCTTATTCCTTTGCTTGTTCGGAATAATTCATTTTTGTAACAAGTTCTTATGGACCATCTCTTTCATAACTTGGAAGATATCTTGTATTTTGCAGTCTCCAACGTCATGGAGTAGATTAATACTACATTTTACTGTACAGTCCACATTGCATTGTGTAATATTTTACCGAGATGTCGAAAAATCTTTCCGGATTCCACTGTAAAGATGTAGGGATAGGCCCATTGGCCATGTGAATTCCATCCTGGGTACCCTTTTGGGTTTCTTATCTAGCAATATATCTCATTGAATAACAGAAGATCAGGGTATCAAAAATTAAGCACAGTATTCAAACCCCCCCCCCCCCCCCAATAAAATACCAAACTTTATTAAACTGCTGATAAAATACATATAAAAAACAATCCTTTTTTACCGATAAGAATTTAGACAATCCCTTTCACTGGTATCACTTCATTATAGCTAAATATATCAAGGCACAATAGTAGTCAATTCTATTAGGGCACAATTACTAAGCCAGTTCAAAGAAAGGAATATATTTACTTACAATACCGTTGTCTCAAACTGGTAACCAAACGATAGCTATAAAGTGAATGATAACAGTAGCTAATCTCATAAGGCCCTTAAGCATATATATATTGTCCCTTGTGCCAACCCTATTCAGACCCTAAAGGGATTAGTATTCATCGCCGTGATGAGGGCGCCCCCACAAAACTAGTGCTGATCCTAAGGTCCCCCTAGTGTTTCCCTAATTAGGGCCAATGGGTAAAATCTAGGCTTAAGATAGTGAATCATCCGACGCGTTTCCCCCCACTACGGGTTCATCAGGGGAGCCTAGATAGACCATAAAGAGATTGCACCATGATGAAAGAGCATCACCCAAATAACCTGGGGACCTCCTTAAATATACCTCCTACTCCTCTACATGCAAAAAAGGACACTTACCTAATTGATCTCTTTATTGGATAAACAATGGATATTCCACTGCTGCAACTCGGTATTGGCGCTCTCATCCTTACTACGGCGTGCTGACATCAGCATCGCGCATGCGCCCAGCATCCTTCAGATCGCACTGCGCATGCCCATGTTGTCATTCATGTCGGCACGCCGAACTAGCTAAATTGCCACTGCGCTGGCAAATCTATATAGATCATGTGAACAAAACGCCACAGACAGCGTATGTCCTTGCCATTTCTTTACTTAGCACTTCAAAACCAGTACCACGCAGACGCCCGGCATCTTGCTATTCCTAATATACACGTCTTATCTAGCAAGGCAGATGTCAGGGACAATTTACCACCAAATAGATGATTTTGTCAGAAGACCCCCAAAATCAGTAGATAAAGCAAAGCCACATCACAGTCATGATAAATAAGCGAAACAAAGATTAATGCATAGTTTTTTATATGGCTTTGTTACGATTGGAAATGAAAAAAGCAGTTCAGGAAAAATATATTTAAAACTTTTTGCTATAAGAAAACATTTAAGTAAGAATGCTTTCAAATATAGAAGTGTTAATAGTTTATTTTTATCAATGATCAAGTTTCAGAGTGAATAAAGAAAAATCAAATCAATATTTGGTGTGACCACCCTCTGCTTTCAATACAGCATCAGTTCTTCTATACAGTTTTTGAAGGAACTCATTAGGGAGGTTATTCCAAACATCTTGGCGATATAACCACAGATTAGTGGATATTGGCTGCTCCAGTCCTACTGTCTCTTCATGTAATCCCAGTCAGACTCGATGATGATGAGATCCAAGCTCTGGCAGGATCTTATCATTTCTCTTTCTTCTTTCACTTTGCGTTTTGTTAATTGATAAAAAATAAATTATGAACACTTTTATTTTTGATGGAATTCTTACTTTCTAGCATTTTTTCACACCTGCCTAAACTGTTTGTACAGTACTATATGAAACCTCTAGACATGTGGTCTAGATCTCAGAAGGCTGTAGTTACACAAGGTGATAATTGTGCAGCAAAGTAGCAAAATTGACACTTCATTGCCCCTGTGTAACTGTGGATCTTGAAGATCTGGTTAAGACACACAAGCAGAATTCATGTTACAACACATTAAGCTAATTTTTTTCTGTAGAGATGACTGTGATCATGAAGTTATTCTGCATATATAACCCCATTTAAAGGAGTTTTTTATTTTATTAATTATTTTGGCCAGGGTTTGGTGGTGTGAGGAGGGTTGCTGTGGTGTGCTGGGTGGTGTGTGCTGTATTGCGGGCCTTTTTGTGTTTTGTTTGTTTTCTGGTTTTTGTTTTTCAGAGTTTGGGGTTGATGAGTGATGTTGTTGCGGGTGTGTAGTGAATATAGTGTTTTATTTGGTTATGTGTGATGAGGTGTGTGCGGGGAGCAGTAGGTGGTTTTGTGGGTGGGGTTTGCGCTTTTTGCTGATTGTAGGTTTGTTTGTTTGTTGGATGTGTTTACAGTTTGGTTTTTTTAATTTTAGTTTTTTTTTATTTTTCGCGTGTATAGGAGTATATTTTTGATTTGTGTTTATTTTTATCTTATAAATTATTTTTTTTTTTATATTTGTTGTGTGTATTATTTGGTTTAGTTTTGATTTTGTTTTGTTTGGTTGTTTTTTAGTGCAGCTGCGTGTTGTTTTAGGTTTTTTGTTTTTATTTTAGTTATTACTTAATTATATCAAGTTTATGTTTCTATATATGTATTATTCTTTTTATCTTCTTTTTTTTTATTATTACTTTAAACTAGTTTTATTCATTTTATTTATTAGCTTTATGTATATTTTATTTTTATAAAGTATTTTAATTTATATTTTATAGAGGTATATATTTAATTTTTATTCTAAGTTTAGTTATTATTATATTTATTAGTATTATTATTATTATTTTATTATTTAGATTAGAAGTTAAGTTTTAATAAAGTATCCAGTTATATTCTAAGTATATTTTTATTTTATTAATGTCTAATATTTATTGTTATGAGTTACTTTATATTTTTGGGAGTTAGTATTTTTTATATTTATTTATTTTTTAGAGTATTATTAAATTAGTTTTTTATTTCTTATTTTTTTAAAAAATTTTTTTTTTAGTATCTTTTGAGTTTTTTTTTTATTTGTATGTTATATTATATCTATTGTTATTTATTTGTTTTATACTAAAGTATTTATTTATTTTGTATTATTTTTTAAGTATAGTTATCTTTTTATATAGTTTTTTTATTTTTATCGCTTTCTTAAAGTTTTTTTTTATCTTTTTTATAAGTTTATTTATATTTTATTTATTATTATGCAGTTTATTTTTTATATATTTAAGTTATTTATTATTATATTATTTATTTTTAATTTTACAGTATCCTTTTTGTATTTTATATTTCTATATATTTTTTTTTCAGTTTAGATCAGTTCTTTATTATTTTTTTATTCTTTTATTTATTTTATTTTTTATGAGTTTTTTTTTTATTTATTTTATTTATTTATTTTCTTTATTTATCATTATTTCAAGTTTTATATTATTATTTATTTTCATCCTTATATGTGTTTTTTTTTTTAAGTATATTTCTTATATTTTTATTTATTTATTATTATATTATATTTTTTATTATTCTGTTTTGATTTTATAGTTGTTATAAAGTATTTATTTTTATTTTTTATGTTTTTATATATTTTTTTAATGAGATTTTTTAATTATATTATTATTTTTATATTTATTTTTTATTTTATTTATTGTGGTATTATTTTTTTATTTGTTGCATGTGCAGTTATATTTTTTTTGTTTATTTTTATTTTTATCAGTTCAATTTTATTTTATTTTTATATATTAATCCAGTATTTTATTATTATTTTTTTGATATGAGTTATATTATTTTATTTTTTATATTTAGTTTTTTTATCTTGGCTTTTATTTATATTATTTTACTTTGATTTATATTATTTTTTTTTTTTTTTTATACATATAACATTTGGTTTTTTATATTAAAGTATTTAATTTTAGGTAAGTTTTTATATTATTTTTATACCTTAATGAGGTTTTATTTAGAGTTATTTTTATTAGTATTTATTTTTTTATTTTATTACTTTATTTATTTATTTTTTTTTATTATTTAATATTTAATTTTTATAGTTTATATTTTAAGTTTTAATTTATTTTGTAATATTGATTCTATTAGTAAGTTATTATCTATATATATATTTCATATTTAGAGTTATATATATTATTATTTTTTTTTTATATATTTTTTTATTACGTTATTTTATTCTTTATTTAGTTTATTTTAGTATTTTTATAGTTATTTTTATTAAGAAGTTTTTATTATTTATATATTTTTTTGATTTAAGTTATTTTTTTTATTTATTTTTTTATATTATTATTTCCATCTTTATTATTTAGTTATTATTTTTATTTTTTTTATTTCTTATTTTTATTTTTATATTTAGTTATGATTTTTTTAGTATATATTGGTACTATTTTTTTTTTTTATTTTTATATAATCATTATCTATAGGTTGTTTTTATAATTTTATATCTTTTATATTTTTTTTTATTATGATTTTTTAATTTATTTGTTATTTCTATTTTATCTAGTTTTATATTTTTTTTTCATTTTTTTATTATTGTTATTTTATTGCTGAATTTTCTTGTGGGATCAACACTAAAAACCCACACCTAATGCACCATTCATGAAAGTGATCTTCATACAGGTTATTTTCCATTAGTATTTGCATCAGAATATGCGTGATGTCCCATTATTTTCAGTGGGAAGGCGTCAGTATCCCCTTTTTCGATATAGGTTTAAAATTTGGACTGTGTTAAAAAAAAAAAAACAAAACGCTGAATAGCTACATTACATGTGTTTGATCCTCTTACAAAACTGCAGCAAATCTGCAGCATTAGAAAGTGAAAATCCAATGCATACATCTCAGGGTGTTTCTTGGATTTCATGCTGTGTACTCCGCAGTGTATTTTTTGGTCAGAAAAATTCCATCAAGAACTGCTTACCATTCTGTACTATGACGTTCTTGACCGTACGGATGTAAAAATCCATACCATAGGTCAGTGTCTGCAAATTTTCCCCATTGTTCAGCTGAGATTTGCTGAAATCTCACCCAGTTTGCAGCTGCTGTATTTCTCTGGATCTTCCACCCGCAAATCCAGACTGAAAATCTGCTGCGTGTGAATGTAGAGTATTGGTTCATGTTTTCCATGCTACTGTGGTACACAGCTATATGAAGCGACTGCACTAATGATCCCAGCTGTGATGCTGGTAGATCTAGTGGGCCAGGTTTGTCTAGCACTGATCTAGACACTGTGGACTTTGTACTGCAGGCAGGGCTGGGACGATGGGTAGACGAAGGTAGGCGAAGCTAGGGCCCTGCCCACTTCTTCACAGGCAGAAAAGGGGGCGCAAAGAGGTATGGAATGGGCTGAATTTTCTATTTGGGGTGCACTTTATGCCTTGTTTGCCTAGGGCACCAGAATACCTTGTCCCAGCCCTGACTGCAGGAACATGTCAGTGAGCTTGTCCTCTACAAAGTGTGAACAAGTTTCTCCAGTTAGAAGCATAGGACTGTTCACACTGGTGCAAACATATCATGTTGACTGACAATGGGTCCATTAAGTTTCTTTTTACAAGTATAGAAATAGAGACTGCCCTATTTTGCCATCCAAGGTCAATGGAAACCTGAACATGACACCAGTGTGAACAGAATGTAACACCGTGAGCAGAATTGGTACGCTGTAATTCTAGCTCATCTTTGACGCTTCTTTCTTGCTATGATGTGAGGACCTTCTCCTTGGGTACTTATTTTAGATTGTTTTTGGTCAGCTGGAGAAACTGGAGCACATACTTACTGAAAGACCTGGAATTTCCCACCAGATTATGCTGTGTGTATTTGTGTTGCTGGTCCAATAAGGCGAGGACCCATGTGCATAAATATATCATCAAGCACTGCCAACCATCAGATACTGGTTTTTACGGTTTTCCAGCTGTCTATGCCTTCTCCTACTGCCAACCTAATTGCAAATATTAAAGCTAAAATGGTATTCAGCTGGAATGAACAGACACGCTTCCCTCCTTGTATTCAGCAGCGAGCGCTCTGCTCCAAGAATAATAACACTTTATCCCACTGAACTTTTTATAGTCCTAGAACTCCAGGTCACTGATTCTGTGACTTAGCTAAAGTTTATACTTTTAAATCCTTATACTCTTGACTTCTAAAGACATGAAAAGGTTGGGATTCTTCTCTATTACCATACGTTCTATATATCGTCGTGGTAATGACGGTGCTTTATTATCTGTGTCTCTCTTTATAACGGCCACCCTTCACACATCAACTTACAAGTTGAATATCCAACTCTTTTTCGTCATGTGATTTGTAGGTCCAAATTGGGTGTTTGTTAAATCCTTTATGTATCTTTAATGTGGTTGGAGCTTTGCTTTTCCGATACAGAGCTGCAGATCCTTTGAATAGACTGATTTGTACAGGGAGCATGGGAGTTTACAACATGCTGCATTATTATTGGGTTCAATCATTAAGGGGGTGTCTGATTTTCAAAAAGAAAAAAAAGAAACACAAAGTTGCTGGTGTCCAGTTAAAATAAAAAAAGAATAAAAAAAAACAAAAAACATACAATCCTTGCTCCTCATCTCCAGTCCAGCAATGGGTCTCCCAGATATTCTGTATACTTCTTCCGAATGAAAAAGGCACCACTTCAGCTGCTGATTGGCTGCAGCGTTCACGTGCCACTCGCTTGCATCGGAAGTGAACAGCTCCAGTGATATAAGGGAGAGACATGGGACCACTGCAGTGGTGACATCCCATTTGCAAAAAGAAGAAAGTAGATGGAAGACCAAGGAGACCCAGCGCTGGAATGGAGGAGAGGTGTGCAAGCAGGATACGGATAGTATAGTTTTGTTTTTTTTTCTATTGGGCACCAGCAGTTTAGTATTTCCTTTTTATAGAAACCAGACAACCCCTTTAAAGGGTCGTACCTAACTCAGACACTTATGGCATATTGATAGGGTATGACATAGATACCAGTCTCTCCAGTTACATGCTCTATTATTAGTATTGTGGCTCCGATCACTCTCATGTGATGCTAATAGTATTACACCTGACCAATGAAGCTGCTTATTGCTTATGTCACATGTCATCTGGTAGTAAACAAATTACGGAGTGCCCAATGAATCTTCTATGCGCTTTCTCTGGGATATTGGAGAGGTCAGTACAGTTTGCTATTTTTACGAATTTTGGGGAGTTGTCCCTCTAAAGCGATTTTCCAACATTCGTAAAATGTCATCCACTGGCACTCATTGTGATGAAGAAAAAAAATGTCTGTCTACAGTTGCCACCATTTCAGCACCGCCAAGCTCTGGTTTCACCTTGTCAGTCCTAAGCTATTACTGTCACAATCAGTCACTTGTCCTGGTGAGTACTTTTTTTTTCTTAAATCTTTGTCTTTTTCATACCTATCCCTTTAAGCTTGTTTTTCTGTTATGCATTTTGAGGCCAACAGTACCTATCACACACATGTCGCCTATTACCCCCTTCACATTCTTGTATACATGGTCCAGGTACCAGGTGTTGTCTAAGTAAAAATCAGAGTCCTGATTTATGGGCGCTTAGTTGTATGATAAAGAAAATAAGAGGAAACGAAGAAATGCAAGTCACATATGAAATTAGCACATTATTAGGGGTCAAAGAGAATTTATTCATCAGGACCTTTGGAAATAGGTTGACCAACGCCTTCACTTTTCCAATGGGTTCATTTTGATATACAGTATATCCGACTATGTTATTAGCAGTAAATAAGTTGAGGTGATGTGTAAGTAGGTTTTCTAAAACCAGGCTGATTTCTTGTAATAAAAAGGTAAGCTCTGCTCTGCAAGTCTTCTTAATATTACTAACCCCTACGCTTTTCCGCCTTTGTCTTGATATCTAGCATGTACTTGCTTCATTGTCTCTGTAAATGCTACTGTTTCTCTGTGTCTCTTAACCTCTGTTCATTCCTTTGTGTACTCTCCTATGTTCCACTGTTAAATCCTCTTTTGAACTGTCACTGTGTTTCCCTCTAGTAAGATCTGGCAGGAAAGGAAGACGGCGAGTCTTTAGTCTATCGGAGGCAGACAGTCACGGAGGACACTGGGTTTAGGCCCTCGAACTGCACCTGCCTCAGTGAGTCTTGTAAACTCTAGCACATCTTCAGCCCATTCCATAAAGCATATCCATTGAAAACTAACAGCATATTCAATGAAAATAATAAAAATTGCATGTAAACTTAAGTTCTTTGGAGTTACCATCTTCTATCAAATTGTAAAAATTCAGTTCATGCATCACTTTTTAAAACGGTTGTCCAGTTCCTAAAAAAAAATAGTCCCACTGTGGCCCCAATAAAATAAGAAGCTTATATTCAACGTCATCTGGTCCCCAGTTACGGCACTGCATCTCTACAGTCTTCTGTGTTCTTTCTTCTACTTTCGAACAGGAAGATCACTGCTGTAGCCACCAACTGGCTGCAGTGGTCACCTACCTCTACTTATATCACCATTCAGATCTGTTCACTTCTGAACATCAATGTAAATTAGTGGCACATGACCCTTTGCAGCAGTGACGTTACTGTTTGGAAGTAGAAGGAAAAAAACAGAAGACCAGAGAGACACTGATGGAACCGGGGACCGGAGAAAGGTGAGTATAGGTGTTTTTTTTATTTTATTGGCGGCCCGGACGCTCCCTATTACTTTTTTTAGGAACTGGACAACCACTTTAAAATGTATGGTTATGTAGTTATCACGTTCCTCCTTCCTATTTTTAAAAGTGACTTTAGGAAATTGCCACTATTGCAGATGGGTTTCACCTTGCTTTTCTAAAACGTGTCTAGATATGTAGCGCTATAGAGATGAGCTGGATATTCCTGCCTAACTGAATAGAATTATCACTCAGGAGCCTGGGAAATTTGAGAGACCGTCCCTATAGAAAGTGTAATGGAGGCCATTGAAAGTTCTTACTTTTGATGAACAGAACTCAGACTTGTTTAAATGTATTAGTTTACTGAAAAGTAGAGAAACTGTCAAAAAAGCCATGATAGGAGATCTATATTAAACCTACAGGGGCAACAATATTCTACATTTATATAGTTTTTACGCTGTACTTTTTCTGTGCGCTCATTATTTGAAATTCTAAGTACTGTGCAGAATGCCGCCACATAAGACAATTACATACGTGTGTTTTCTCTTAATTGTAAAAAGGTAATATTTCAGGTATTTAAGGTTCTATTAACTAAACGCTATTATGTAAAATATAAATTTTGTGTTGGTTAATGTTTAAGTTGTTGTAGCTATTTATAAACATTCCTCAGGGCGGCCATATTGGAGAAAAACACTGCTTTCTTGTATTGTTGGTATAGACTGTGCAGCAGAGTGTGTGCGCTTTTTGATAGTTGCACTGAACAAGTATGTATACCTTTGTAGAGAAATTAGAAGGAAATGGTGTGCAGCCCTCCTCATTCAGAGCCTTACCTATATGTTCAGTTGTGCATTCTTGTCTTTTCTAGATTTTATTTATGAAAGTGTGGGCATTAAAATCCACTGCGCTCTGCTGACCATGTTCTAGTCTACACAGCAAAGCTGACAAATGAGCTGCAGAAAACAGGAAGTGTTAGACAGTTGTCACTGCTCCAGTGGTCCTTTTAATAACTGGAATAGTTCAAGATTTGTTTTTTTATGGATAATCAGACAAAATATAAAATCACCAAACTATGTTTAAAATAAAAAAGATTGACATTTTCTGGTAATAAATTATTTTTAATGTCTCCAAAAAAGGGAATTTATGACGCCAAGTACCTGCTGCAAAATCCGGATAGAAATATTCTTGTATTAAGAGTTATCCATTGAAACAAAAAAAGGAAACACTCCCCTATCCATTGTTCCAATGCTAATCTCTGATCATCAGCGTGTGACTGCATCCAATCACAGACCTCACAAGTCAGTCACAGCCCTCAGCGGTCACACGCCATTCAAACAGGAAGAGACCGCTGAGTCCTATGGAGTCACATGAACATGAAGTCATCTGCCAGGAGCAGCAGGACCGCCACTCAGTGCCGGAAGGAAGCAGATTGGAAAAGGAAGTCCTTCATTTTTTCAATTTCACCCCTCCTTGTCCTAGTAAAGTTTATAAAAAAAAAAACAAACTGAAAAGCCTCTCTAATATTGCATTGTGGCAGTTACTCGCATAATGTATTTTCAGAAGTTATAAGAACAGAAAAGGATATTATATTAAAAAAAAGTGCTAGAACTTCAGTTCCATTACAATAGATCCACTGTTAAGGCTAGATTCACACGGCTTATTCACGGCGTAATTGTGGGACATATTTCGCCCGCAATAACGCCGTGGGGGTAGGGGCAGGGGGTCGGCAGCCCGCTGGCCCCATAGACATTCATTATTCACGGCGCGTATACACCGTGGTTAATTGACATGTCACTTATCTCCCTCCGCGGCATATTGTCCGAGCAGGGAGAGGAGACGTAATCCATAGTTCTCTATGAGAACTGTGGATTACCGTAATGAGCGCAGTATGCCGCAAATTACCTGCTGATATTCCCAGGCTAACGTCCCAGTTATTGCCGTGTGAACATAGCCTAAAGGTGTTTTCCCACCACAAACATTAATGGCATATCTATAGAATATATCATCAATGTTTGATGAGTGCAGGTCCCACCTCTGAGACCCTCACCTATTTCACCAACTGACCCCAAAACCTCTCTGTTTTGAACGGAGAGTTGGGTAAAAAGCTCCCACGCTGAAATTGAAAAAAATATAGGAGACACCTTTCCAACCTGCACCGTTCCATCACTGAGCTCTGGTCCTACTGTCACTGTTCACGTGACCCGCACCTATCAAACATTAGTAGCATATGCTATCGATATAGCATCAATGTTTGGGCTGGGGAAACCCTTTTAAGCTGTTGGATGTGTCACTAATTACAGTATCTGTCTATCCATCAATAGACCATGCATGTCACTTAATCTTTCTTCTGCTAAAACTGTGTTATACCTTCTTTTCTGCCACATGATGTCTTCATTTGTATCATTCTTGAGAACATTTGAGACCAGTTCAAATTAAGTGAATAGGATGTTTTGTACAGAAGAAATTGTTAGACCTTAGGCACCTTATATGATTGGACTAAACTTGTTGTAAATGAAATTTTGTAGCACTGGGTATCAGACTTCTATTTTATGAAGCATGAGATAACAATCAGGAGAAACTCCCAACATTGTAAACACTATTTACCCTTACTAGATGGCACCTGGAATATCCTGGTCTTTCAGCTTTGTACTGAATTGTCAGAAAGTCGTCATACAGACATTGGCTGTTTTTATGGCAGTTTATGGCAGTTCACGGGCTTCAGGCTGCCTTAAACATAAGCATGCTGACCCAGGCAAATAGGATCATGGGGCATAGATGCACATGATGAGAACATTATTCTATTATATAAGTCACTGGTTAGACCACACATGGAATATTGTGTACAGTTTTGGGCACCAGTGCACGGGAAAGACATTGTAGAGCTTGAACAGGTACAAAGGCGGGCAACAAAAATAATAAAAGTCTGGGTGGACTACAGTACACAGAAAGATTAGTAAGGTTAGGGTTATTTAGTTTAGGGAAAAGACGACTTTAGGGGGACATGATAAATATGTAGAAATATATCAAAGGTCAATATAGAGATCTCTCCCAAGATTTATTTATAGCCAGACTGTATCCAGAACAAGGGGGCATCCACTATGTCTTGAGGAAAGAAAGTTTCTACTTAAACATAGAAAGGGATTCCTTACTGTAAGAGCAGTGAGACTGTGGAACTCTCTGCCAGAGGAACTTGTCATAGTGAATTCAATAATAGAGTTCAAAAAGGGTTTGGATGCATTTCTAAAGTGTAATAATATAACAAGTTATAGTGACTGGGACTCTGGAGTAGGATTGTTGATCCAGGGATTTTTCAGATTGCCAGATTGGAGTTGGGAAGGAATTTTGTCCCTAAAGTAAGGACAATTGGCTGGAAGCCTCATGGTGTTTTTTGCCTTCCTCTGGATCAACACTTTAGCACAATAGGCTGAACTGGATGGAGGTCTTGTCTTTTTTTGGCCTTACAAACTATGAATTACAGGGCTGTACAGTAGATGGAAAGTCTCCCTGCAGGCTACTGTGAGAATGCTCACACTGTGAAAGTGATCATGTTCAATAACTCAATGTTAGGAAATTGCTACTTCTCTATTTTATTCTCATTGATTAACCACATGCAGACCTACACTTCCACTTAAAAAGCTTGTGGTTATAGACTATTTTCATATGCCCAGGGTGTGATGCTGCGGTTTACTTTCCGAGAAAATATATGTGTTGACCAAGTACAGGAGTAATAATCATTAGCCAGTTAAGCAGTCCGTGTATATTGTAATTCTCAGGGATCATTTGGACTCTTTAAAGACCATTCAGCTTTACTCAGAGCAGAAAAATATTGCAAATTAAGCATAATCCTACAAGTCCTGAATGCAATATTCAATAGGCCTTTTAGCCAACTGTGTACAGGCTGCTTTGGCTAATTAGATGTCAGTGTCTTATACTCTAGATTGAAATAAAAATAATATAGTATTACATATGGCCAGATTTACATAGACTGATGTGCGAAATGCCAGCATAAGTTGTAAGGGTGCAAGAGTCGGAGGCCACAATTGTATTCATAAAATAAGTAGCATCTGTGGCTGTCCATGCATCACCAATGGAAATCTACACTAAGCATGAGCTGTAGTAGATAATATATGCCCGTTTTTGGCATAAATCATGATAAATCTGCTGAGCAGTAGGAGGCCTTACCTTCTTTTTCCATCACTTTCTAAAAATGGTGAGCGGGACAAGCGTGAATGCAAGTATGATTATTTGGGTAGGGAAGAGCCTCAGCCAGACAGGTTGAAATTTCACATGCCCAATCTTTTTTTTTTTTTTTTTCCCTAGATCTGTCATCTGTCTTGAGTCAACTATACAAATTTGACAGACATTTGGATGATTTTTTTCTGTGTATAGGGGCTTTTAGAGATGAGTGTGATGTTAATTGTTACTAAAGGGGATGTATCGCTTCATCAGTTCGGCTGTTCTCTCGTAGCTTGTTTTTCTCAGTTCCTGAAATTCAGGGGCGTTTCTTCCCCTCCCAGCTGGGTGTTTCTTAACTGAAGGGGGATGACTTCATCCCCCCTTCACTGTTCATGCTCGCTCCCAAGTCAGTGCCCCTCCCCACCCCCGATCTCTGAGTCCACATGTCACTGTGATCTCCCTATGCAGTCTTATTTTGTAAGAGCGGTTTGTTTACATACTACAGCCCTGCATTCGGTCTAGACAGCCTTCTATGAACTCAGAGCACTAATCTCTTCTCCTCTCACAGCTGGAGGTTTGTTACAGTTGAAACCAGTCTTCTATGAATTCCTCCAGAGCACAGATCTGTCTCCCTTCTTTGCAGGAGCATTAGGCACCGAGGCACAATTCTGCTGTTTTCTGATTGTAGAAGCAGCTTCAGTGTCAATGAGGAGCTGCTAACTGTACAGAGTGAATTGTTGCCGGACCCTTATTCTGAGTGTGAGAGGCAGGAATGCACGCTCCCGTGAATACGACCAGGGGCCAGACAGAATGTAAATTAGTAGAGCCGTCAGCCAATGAAATGAAAGGAGGTGGGATCCGACCGGCATTGGGGAACAGTGTTTACAGAAAGCGAAGATAAAGGACAATGTTACATCCAATTGCAAAGTTGCTTGTTTTCACTGTCCCCTTATTCTGAAGACCAATTAATGAAAAGATACAAACCCTTTAAGTTGTGTATGACAACCAAAGAAGTAGAGTTTTTCTAAAATTTGCAGTCTCCTGTATAGGTTTTCAGGCTTTTTCAATGATTTTCATACATCATGTTTTCCCTTTGATTTTTCTAGGAATAATTGTCTTTTTTTTAACTGTTTTTAGTCTTCATCCTTATAATATATAAAAAGCAGAAAAAACATTGATTTGAAAAAAAAAACAAGCCTTCCTGCTAAGCTTACACAGTTATGAATGATTGTGTGTCAGTATGGTTCTCTGTAAAACTGCTGAGCTTCAGCGACCTGGAAAAATACATGGCTTAGAAGTGGTCATGGCTCTGCTGTTGTTTTTAATGTGTCTGAAGAGTAATTATTATGCCCTAGGTGAGAGCAGCACACTTTGCCAGGTCAGCTGAGCTATTATTTCATAAGTATTAAAATTATTTTATTGCAAGTAACTGTCTAAGCCTTTCTTGAAGCCCTCAACGGTTACTGCTGTGACCGCCTCCTGAGACGGCTATTCCTCAGATTCACAGTTCTTATGGTTAAGACTGCTTGTCACCTCTTGATATTGAACCTTCATTGCTTCAGATGGAGGAAGTGCAACTTTGTCTTTTAATAGGATTTTACACGAAACAGATTTTGGCCATATTTTTTGTTGGGGCCATTTACCTATTTATACTCAGTCATGTCTCCCCTTAGATGTCTCTTCTGAAGACTAAATAAGATTGATTCTTTTAACTTTTCCTTGTAAATAAGATTCTCCGTGCTCTTTATCTGTTTCGTTGCTTTTCTTTCTAGTTTTGCTTACTTCAGAACAGGAATGTCAAACTCAAAATACACAGTAGGCCAAAATTAAAAACTTGGACAAAGTCGCAGTGCCAACCTTAAAGGGGTTGTATCATTTCATTAAATGGTCTTCAGAAAAGGGGAAAGTGAAAATAAGCAACTTTGCAATTGGATGTCATTAGCAAAGCTGTCTTGTTTTCACAGTCTGCCTTATTTTCATTTTGTGTAAACACTGTTCCCCAGTGCCGGTCGGATCCCTCCTCCTTTCATTTCATTGGCTGATGGCTCTACTAATTTACATTCTGTCTGGCCCCCGGATGTATTCACGGGAGCGTGCATTCCTGCCTCTCTCACTCAGAATAAGGGGATGGCAACCTTTCACTCTGCACAGCTAGCAGCTCCACAGTAACACTGCTGCTGCTTCTACAATCAGAAAACAGCAGACTTGTGCTTGGTGCCTAAGATCTGTGCAGCTCTGGAAGAGCTCATAGACGACCAGGAGCGTGCATTCCTGCCTCTCTCACTCAGAATCAGGGGCCGGCAACAATTCACCCTGCCCAGCTAGTAGCTCCACCGTAACACTGCCGCTGCTTCTACAATCAGAAAACAGCAGAATTGTGCTCGGTGCCTAAGATCTGTGCAGCTCCTGGATGAGTTCATAGAAGACTGGATTCAACTGTAACAAACCTCCAGCTGTGAGAGGAGAAAAGATCAGTGCTCTGAGTTCATAGAAGACTGTTTAGACTGAATGCAGGGTGTGGTATGTAAACAAACAGCTCTTACAAAATAAGACTGCAAAGGGAGAGGAACAACACAGTGACATGTGGACTCTGACAGAGAAGGGCGGGAGCACACTGACTCGGGAGCGAGCTTGAACAGTAAAGGGCGGGATGATGTCACCCCCCTTCAGTTAAGAAACACCCAGCTGGGAGGGGAAGAATCGCCCCGGGATTTGAAGAGCTGAGTAACTGAAAGTACCATGAAACACACGAACTGATGAAGTGATAAATCCCCTTTAATACCTATTGAAAAAAACTTCCGATTGATGAAGCTTTTCCTTCTCATCAGATATAATGATGAACCTTTTCATAAGGAAACAAACTGCTTAAACATTGAATCTGGAATAAGCAAAGCTTACTAATGTGAACATGGGATATACTGAGGGTTAATAGATACTGTGCAGCTGTATGTGCTTTATATGGGAGACAAAAGATGTCCTTCTGCTCATCCTCTTCTGTGTTGCTGCGGCATGACAGAAGCCTGTCTTTTTCCCCACTGCCATGTGCCCTGGTACATTTATAGGACCAGAGTCCTGTATCCACTTTATTTGTACTAGCTGGCCAAATATAATTAAAATGTGGGTGAGATTTGGTCCGCGAGCTTGAGTTACCTGTGCTCAAGAACATTCTTTCTATGAACTGGAGCCCAGAACTGAACTACATATCCCAGCATAGCATTTCCCGCGAGTCCATGCCTTTTTTAATACATGCCAAAATCCTGGTGGCCTTAGAGGCAGCTGATTGATATTGCATGCTGTTGGCCTATGATTGACAAGTACACCCAGATTGTCAACAAGCGATTCTCCCAGTTTTTCTTGCCTTAGGACGTATGATGCTTGCAGATTATTAGTATCCAGATGTATAACTTTATCCACATTGAATACTCATTTTCCAGGTAAATGCCCAAACACTGACTGCATCCAAATCTGCTTGCAATTCATGAATGTATTTCATAGATTGCTATATACCACATAGCTTGGTATTAACTGAAAAAATAGAGACCATACTATTAATCCCATTCTTTATATCCTTAAAGAATAAATAGAAAAAAGCAACTTTGGGGTTACTTATAACTGGGGCCCATTCAAAGGAGGAATCATTTGCCACCACTTTTTGAGTATGATCCAAAAGCCAGGTTTCAAGCTGATGATAAGCTATTATTTCTAAACTTATACACAATAATTTACCCAATAGACACTTATGAGGGACAGTTTCAAATAAATTTGCTAAGCCCCAAAACACTATATTCACAGCGACTTGATGCAGATTTGTAATCACTTCTTTATAAGGGCAAATCAGATTGGTTTAACAGCTTCTGTCCTTAGTAAACCCTACTGGCTATCACTTTTATTAGCTTCTGCCACATACTCCTGTATCTAGTCCTTTACGAGCCCCTGAAATAGTTTTTCCACAAATGGATATTAAAGGCTTATTCCCATATTTTAACTTCCAGATTAGGAGATGAAAATGACCAGGCACTGCACTTTTTCATTCTATTCTATTAGCATTCCAAGTACAGTCCAGTGAGGGTGTTGAGCTGAACTCAGACTCCCATTGAAATGAGTGGCAAGTTCCGGACTTGTGTAGCCACCTCTCCGCATTACATGGAGAAGTTTGGAAGGCCGTTCAAACACCTATGATAAATGTATTCAAACACAATCCAATATCAGCAGCACACTACTAGCACTAAAAACTATCAAAAAGAACATAGAATTTTTGTAAAAGCATTTCTGCTACTTAGGATACATGAAAAATTTTTGAGGCTCTTAGTTCACATTTTTGAACAAAACTGTTTAAGTCCACCTGCCAATCAACTAGACGACTTCAATACAGGTGGAAACCTACTCTATTGTTACCTCTCTTGGTGCCTATTCAGACCTCCACATTTCAGGGAGAGAACTAAGAACGTCAAAAAAGTTTAATATATTCTAAGTAGCAGAAATGCTTTTCCTAAAATTCCTATGTTCTTGTTGATAGTTTTTTTTAGTGCTAGTAGTGTGCTGCTGATATTGGATTGTGTTTGTATGTTACTGCCACACCAGTGTGCACCTATTATAATTTTTTTTAAAGATTTTTTGGATGTGCAGGCAAAATATTGTTTTCCAGACTGTTTGTATGGGGGAGTAGCTGCCCCTTCTTTGACTTTTTGCACTCTACCCACCTGCACAGTCTTTTAAATCAATGCAGAGTAGCTTGTAGCTGGAATCTTCTCTCCCTGAAATGTGAAGGTGTGAATAGGCACCAAGAGAGGTAACAATAGAGTGGGTTCCCATCTGTATTGAGGTTCCCTTGCTGATCGGCAGGTGGGCATAAACAGTTTTGATCAAAAATATGAACTAAGAACATTTTTTTCATGTAATCTAAGTAGCAAAAATGGTTTTCCAAGAACTCCTATGTTCTTTTTGATAGTTTTTTAGTGCTGGTAGTGTGCTGCTCATATTGGATTGTGTTTGTATGTTACTGCTACACCAGTGTGCACCTATTCTCATTTTTTTCAAAAAGATTTTTTGGATGTGCAGACCAAATATTGTTTTCTTTCACAAATGTATGGCATTATCTATCAATAAGCCACAAAGTGTTTGAGATGGAAATGCCCCTTTACACTCTGGTCTATAATTACCTGGGCAATACTTGGAGCCCTTTTTAAATATGGGAGCCACATTTGCATTGCAGCATTCCCTTGGCACTATACCATAGATAATCTGTAAATAATTTGAACAGGGACACAGAAATTCTAGAGCTTCGTTCTTTAAGAACTTTTGGGTGTGATCCATCCGGTCCCAGAGCCCTGCTCTTATTTAGTACAGTATATTTAACTTCACTTAGACCATTTCTGTTAGTTGATGTATTAACAGTACTTGCATCGCCTACATCAGATACTTTGGTAGAGACTTACCTTGACTGTTATTTAAGGGCCCTACATGCTCTAATTTTTTTTTTTGTACATTAAAATAATTATTGGGGACTTGTTTTGCTTTTTTGGTGATCTGCCTATCATTTTGGATTTTATTTAGTTTTTTAAAGATTTTATTAAGCTCTTATCATTTTAAGTGCTTTATTTTTATATTTATTGCCTCTTCTAACAGAAGTTATAGGCCATGTGAGGTTTAATTTTTTATACATGTTACCTATAAGAATAAATGTTGCAGTATAATTTCCCCCAGTGAATTAAAAAATCTCTACTATTTAGCTCCTGTATCACTGTTTGACAATAGGATCCAATTACTGCACACCATGGAGAAACACTTAGGCTATGTTCACACAGCGTAATTGCGGCGTGTACAGTACGGCCGCAATTATGTTGGGTGATTTGGGAGTCGCGCTGATTAGCGCGTACTCCCACAGCACGGGGGGGTGGGCTGGCAGTCTGCCGCCCCATTGATATGCATTACTCGCGCCGCGTATTCGCAGCAAGTAATTGACATGTCACTTATCTCCCTGCACTTATCTCCCTGCATGTACAATACGATAGTATTGGACGAGCAGGAAGAGGAGGCGTAATCCATAGCTCTCTATGAGAGCTATGGATTACCGTAATTGTGGCGCACATCTCACTCGTATTAGAGCGCAAATACGATGCGTAATTCACGCTGAAATTTGCCCATGTGAACATACCCTTAGGGATATCTCTGACTGCAAAAGTAATTTTATTACTAGAGAGCTCTGCGTTGACCAGCTGCTTGCATTGCTCCACAGACGGCACCCTATGAAATTTTCAGTTCAAAAGAATATTTTTCCCTGCATAAGAGAGTAGCAGGATTAGGTCCTCTACAAGTCCTAAGGGGCTGTTATCTAGTTGACATATAATTGGAAAACCCAGAATTGATTTAAGAAATTATGAATCTCGAGTCAGTAGCTTTCCAATACTGGACATTCCCACACCATGTGGAGCAGCATTCCCTGCACCGCGCCGCACCACACCTAGTGCAGCTCGGTAAGGATAAACGGTGTCTCTGCTTCAGTCTAACTGGTGTAAGATAGACCCTATGTAGCCATTTCACTTGAATTAATTGGTCTCTAGCACTAAGGACTCTCTTTGCCATTTTTGAAAGAACTCGCTAGTAGGGATGTCTGACAATTAATAACGCGCTTACAGATAGAGGAGACTGGCTTCAACAGAGCACAGATTCTATATGTCCACACTCTAGCTGTGCCATCCCAAACTGTGCTGCACAAGCATGCCACAGCTGAAGATATTGGAAAAAAGCCCCTCTTGGTAGATTAAACTGTTGCTGCAACTCTGCAAAGGTCAAGAAAATACCATCTTTATATAATTGAGTAAGAGATTTCACTCCTTGGTCGGGCTAAAACTCATAATACGGTACATTCAACCACTCGGGTAACTTTCTGTTACACCATAAAGTAATAACAAGGGACCAAAAGTTTTTGCCATTCCAACCTATTATATTTTTAATTCACAGTTTTAGTTAAATGTAATTATACTGTGGTCACTGATTTTTAAAAAAGTGACTACTCCAACAGGTTCTACATTGTAAGAAATTAGCTGATCCACCAGAGCATCGCTTCTGTGGGATCTTTTGCAGACTGGCTCATAAAATTATCCTGCCGTAGATTAAGGAATTTTCTCTCCTTTGCAGTAAAAGCAGAACTGTGGCCCCAGTCAATATCTGAATCGTTAAAAACTCCCATTATCACCACTTTACCAGCCAGCTCCATTTGTTTATGTAGTTGACTTTCTCTTCAGTGATGTCAGAGGTTGTGTTGATTTCACCCAAAAATATTTTTTTCCCAAAATGTACCCCCTTCATCGACACACTTGTATTTCCATGCACAATTTTTTTGTATATTCAGAACCTTCACATAATGCTGCCTCTTTCACACTTTCATCTCTTACCTAACATACAGGGATACTCCACCTCCTTTACTGTTTCCGCTGTCCTTCCAAACAGTTTAAAATCCTGAAGATTAACAGCCCAAACATGAGGAGTCTAGCCATGCCTCAGCAGCACTAACTACAATCTGCTCCTCCAGATCCAGGGCCTCAGGCTCCTCCATAGGAAAAGAGCTTAACTTTCCAGCGCCCTCTATTAGATGTAGCAATTCTCAATTCACATGTGACTCACTGAGTCTTTCAAAGTAAAAAGGATTCAAGCCAAGCCAGTTCAGTTCATTTGCAGACAGTTACTTCAGTGTATTTATCCCTTATCAGTTCAGAGTAGAACTTACAGTGAGGTGTAAAAGGTGATTACATCCTCAGACACCAACATGGTGCTTCTCCCCAGTGAGCTACATTACCCCCTCTGCGCCACACTCATCTCTGACCTAGCCCGCTTGTAACTTCTACAAAGCACTGTTGGAGGGCAAACACCTTGAAACGACTAGATACAGATGAACTAAACTGGGTTTGCTTAAACCCTTTTAACATTGCAAGCCTCTGTGATTCAGATGAGAATTGAGGACTGCTACATCCAATAGAGGGCGCTGGAGAGTTAAGCTCTTTTCCCATAATCCTGCAAATACCCAGTGAGGAGTAAAAGGCGACTAAATCCTCACACACCGACATGGTGCTTCTCCTCAATGAGATACATTACCCCTTTTGAAATTTTGTCAGCACATTAAGGCACAAATCATTCTGCTCTTAAGGAGTATTTAATTCCTGATTCCAAAATTGCCATCAGACTGGATCATTCATGTGCATATTAACTCACAAATGAAGTTAGTACTACATTGCAGCTGTGAATAAGATTTGTACAACATTGAGGAGGAATTCTGGACCATTCCTCCTTACAGTTGTGTTCAGGTCATCAGTATTTCTGGGATGCCTTGTGTGTTCAGCGCGTCACGTCACTGCATCTCAGTAGGGTTAAAGTCGGGACTCTGACTTGACCATTCCAAAACACAAATCATCATCTTCAAGGGGTTTTCTTACACCAATAATTAGCTTTCAACATATAGGGAATGGTAAATGAAGACCATCACTAAATACATTGTGAAAGATATTTTATCTGCTCTAAGTGCACAAAAGCATCTCTAGGTTACCATCCGTATCTCTCCTCCTGAAGAGACAGAGCCGGGAGTGAAATCGTCATGGTTAGACGGAGCAGATTCTTTATCTAACAAGATTAGATTATTTACCTTTGAAAAGCACTTGTTTTTACTCCTTGGAGCTTTGTAGCATTGTTTACTTACATATTAAATCTCCTGCACTTATGTCTCTGTAAAACTTAGCTCTTTATAGAGGAGCTTAATATGCTAATCCCTGCTATACAAACACCCACAGTCTAACCAGGCAGTGTGTCTGTATCTGCCTGTGACTCTGTGAAACAGCATGGTGAGAAAACTCCTTGAAGTTGATTTGGGTTATTATCTTATTGCTTTACCCAGTGTCCCTTCAGCTTGTTGCTCAGGGACTGCTGTCCTTACAGCCTTCTGCCTAATGTTTTAATATACTTTTGAATTGTTTCCTTAATGGTCACAAGGCGCTCAGACCCCAAGACAGCAAAGTGGACCCAGATCATAACGCTGCTTTGTAATCTAAGCATTATGATTTGACAGCACAACAGATCACTGTGCATTTGTGATAAAAATTCCATCTTTCCATAAAACATTTTTCAGAAACATCCAGGTGCACAGGCTGCAAAAATGTAGCTTTTTAACACTAATACCCAACGCTTTATTTGGAAGTAAAGGAACACTGCACATTCACAGAAAACCTCATCCATGCTTTGAAACATGGTGGGGGATGATTATAGTTTTGGGCTGCCTTGCTTGCCATCATTGCCATCACCAAAACATTTTACAGAAGGGACAGGTAGCAGTCTATGACCTGAAGATGAAGAGACGTTGGGTGATGAAACAAAAAATTACTCAAATTACAAGTAAATCAACTGAAGAATTGTTGAAAAAGATTATTTTGGTTTTTGAATGATAGTCTTGACCTTAATCGAGATGCTCTGGCATCCCAAAAATACTGTGGATGCCAGGCATCCCAAAAATACTGATGAACAGAAAAATCTGCAGAGAGGAATGGTCCAAAATTCCTTCTCAATGTTGCACAAATCTTATGTACAACTACAAGAAATTTTTGGTTGAAGTGATTACTGCTAATTGGGGATCTTCAGGTGATTAAATAAAAGATTTCACTTTTTCTCCCTGCACTGTGGAAGTTTACTCGGTGTAGTCCATAAAAGACATAAACAGCATAACTGTGTACAATTAGGGCTTGTCCCCACGGCACGGGTTCTCACCCGGTTTTTTAGACGGTTTTGAAAACAGTCTGTAAACTGGGTGACAATTTTTAATATGGACCACTATGGAAAACCCACACAGCACTCCCCACTGCACGGGTTTTCCGCCGGGTATTTTTTTAGACTGCTGGCGGTCCGACAAACGTTGAACATGTTCATTCTTCCTCCTGGTTTTCAGACTGAATATGAACATCTCAATGTGAGGGCTTTTCTCCGTAAACCGCGTGTGCACGGCCCGAAAACAGTGCAAATACCCGTCGGGATTTCCGACCGGTATTTGCACTGTGCCGTGTGAATGGCCCCTGAATGTAGTTAAATTGGGTTGTTTAAATCACAATTCTAGACAACCAGACCATATTTTATTATAAACCAGCTAAGAATCCTGGGAAATTCTAAACAATTTACTTACTATTTCTTGCAACTGTGCCATAAACCCAGGCCCACATGCAGGTGGTGTTCTGAATGCACCCATTTTCAGGAAATGTAAGTAGGCCATCAAGTAAAATTACACATTTGATTTACACGTTTCTATAAAGTAAAGTAAATGTCATTTTTATCAGACAACAGGTTCAATAAAAATGATAGATATTCTCAGTCGGTTGCATATAAAAATTTACAACAAGGTCTTAATCCGTCTTGCTTTACATTGTTGCTGGGGAAATATTCACCCTTCATGTATATATCTTCAGGTTTACACAATAAATAGGATGCAACTATTCATGTTCACTCATGCACCACCATCTAAGGTAGGCGTTTATTGTAGGCTTAACCTTTACAGTACCTAGGAAGAGGTAGAAGGGAGGGGTAGCTTTCATAGCAAGTCTTAACCTTCTGCTTTCTTGCAGATATTGTTTCATGTGTATGACAGGAGAATTAGACCAACAGCTATTCAGTATACTGTGTATTTCAGCAGAAACGAAGATCAAAAAGAGTTCAAGTACATAACAAGCTTTCTTATGGTAGATACTAGCTTTTATTTTCTTAAAAGTGTAGGTTTAGTTTTGCTGAGGTTTTCTGCATTGCTTTGAATAGTATATCACATTAAAAATGTAGAACATCAAAAAACATTGACTATTTTGTGACAATGCCTTATGTTAAAAGGTGGGATCTATTAGGCAGCAAATGAACAATGCGTTGGAAGAGGATAAAATGGGAGATTGTAAAGCTTACCATACTCTCTATATTAAGGTTGGACAAGCCGGCCAATTTTGCTGGGACTAGCCAACCGTCTAACGCAGGGGTGTCAAACTGCGGCCCTCCAGCTGTTGAGAAACTACAACTCCCATCATGCATTTGTATAATCTATAGCAGTGGGCATGATGGGAGTTGTAGTTTCCCAACAGCTGGAGGGCCGCAGTTTGACACCTGTGGTCTAACGTGTAGAAGGGTCTTCCAGCTCTTCCCTAATGGCAAATATTGGAGTATAAAAGGATCGGGCACTTAGATTTCATCATTCCCCATTATTCTCAGGAGATAAACGCTGCTGCCAGAGATGTTTGGCTTCAGCTTTCTCTCCTCTACCCATTTAGATTGTGTATGTTAGTTTTAACTGACCACTTGGGTATGTAGCCAACTAAAGGATTAAGCGATTTTGTGGTATATTCTTGGTATGCCATTATTGGCACCTAATAAGTGGTCAAGGTAGGACAGCCGTGAACCAACAACAGAATCATGGGCACCCAAGGCTCACTTAACCCCATCTGGGTTACTGTAGCACAAATTTCTAAAAAAATTAAAGGGTTTGTGCCTCGAAAAATATTTCTGACCTAGCCACAGAATAGGTGATACATGTCTGAATGTTGGGGGTTCTACCACTGGGACCTCCACAATCGCTAAAACGGAGTCCTTGACTCCCCGGCGACAAAAGGCTTTGAACAGAGCAGCGGTTAAACATTCGTACTGCTGCTCCATTTAAAGTCCATGGGAGCAATGGGGATAGCTGAGTGTTGTATTCAGCCATCTCAGGCACTCCCATAGACTTTCTATGTAGCAGCACTGTGCATGTTCAAGACCTTCCTCCCTGTGTGAGCACAGTGTGGAAGGACAGGTAGTCAGAGACCCTGTTATAGTGATCGTGGGGGTCTCAGCAGCTAGACCCCCAGTGATTAGACATTTGTCACCTATCCTGTTTTTCATGGCACAACCCTTTTAATGCTGGCTATGATAGAAAGAAGTAAGAACACACAGAGCATCATGTGTTTGGGGCTGCATGGTCACAGACTGGTCAGAGTGTCCATCTGAGCTGTGCCTACAGTGGGCATGAGAGCATCAGGACTGGATCATGGAGCAATGAAAGAAGGAGACCTAGTCCGCCTAAAGCTCATCTGGTCTTACATCATTTATATGGCACCAGGAGGCACTACGGGCAAGACATTCATTCACATGTTACTTTCACATATACTATTTCACGTAAACATTGTTGCAGACCAAGTACAACCTTTCATGCCAACAGTGACTTCTTTCAGCAGGGTAATTCTTCATGTCACACTGCAGCTTGTGGAGTCCATACCTTTACAAGTCTGGGCTACTTTGCATGCTGGAGGGTTTTCAGCCCGATATTAGGCACGTGGTTTTAAGGTTATGGCTAATTCTATATTATCTACTATTTTTCAAACATATATTAAAAGTGTGTCCTTTTGCTATGTTTGGCCAGTTTATTTTTTTCTGTTTTAAAAAGTATTATTTTTTAAGCTTCTTAATACAACTGGGTCACACAAGAAAAGGTATATTGCGTGGGGGCGTATTGTTCGTTTTTCTCCTCTATAGTTCCTTTTTTGTATTAAGGTATATCTAGGGTAAGTACTTATGATATCCCCTTTGGTGACAAAGGATTTTGTGTTAATACTTTAGACCTTTATGTTGATATATAGGGTGTTATATAGATACACCTAAATAAAATGGGATTGGTTGGTGATATCAACTTCCTGTTTGTGGCACGTTAGTATATGGGAGGGGGAAAACCTTTCAAGATGGGTGTTGACCATGGTGGCCATTTTGAAGTCGGCCATTTTGGATCCAATTTTATTTTTTACAATGGGAAGAGGGTCAAACATTTTTGAAATTTGAAATTGGCAAATTTTTCCAAATCTTCACAATATTTTGAAAAGGACTGTATTGAACAAAGTTTTTACTAATTTAAAATACAATGTGTCACAAGAAAACATTCTCTGAATCTCATGGATAAGTAAAACCATTAAAAAATGTATTCCCACCTAAAGTGAGACATATCAGATTTGAAAAATGGGGCGCTGTCACAGAGGTCAAAACTGCGGCAGTAAGGGGTTAAGAAACGTGTTTGAAGCATAAGGATCCAATAACCTTCCCTGTTTAGATGGGTCCATTTCAAGTATCCACCTCTAGTGGACTTAAAGACCCTTTCATTACCAAACACATGTAAAAAAGAAGTATCTCCATCATGAAAATTCTAAAAGTGCTCAGAAGTGTGGTTTGGAACAAGTCAACCCATAAAGGTGTTCACAAAGTCTGTCTTCTTCTTCGACTTGTACAACTTATGTAAAAAAAAGATTTTAATGCACACATTTAATACAACCAACTACATTAGGTGACGAAACTGCGTACATGATATATGTTACTGGCAATGTATGAAAAGCAGGCTTTCTATGGGATACCTAGGCAATGTATGTAACGTCTGAAGTCTCTTCATTACTGCATATTTTTCCTAGATGTTCTATACAATACCTAGGAATTCTGAGGAATGACCAGTACATTCAAGACCAAGTGTGAAATCTCCAGATTGGATTCATAAATTGCCTGTAACATATAGTCATCTCAATCTCTTCTACTGAGATACGTTTCTTCCAGCTGTATTGTTTGTCCATTTCCGATTCTTCTGCTTTTGCCGGTTCTTCCTCTGTCTGTACACCTTGTAAACCATCTTTGGGTATGTAATATGTTGCGAGACCCACTTCTGCTTTTGCAGCCAATGAGCGCTTCGTACGGTGTTCTCTGAATCCCCGAGTAAAAAGCCCTGTTTTGTCATAAGTCGGACGATCCGTCCAGAGGTCACATGTTTTTTCATCTTGCATCCAAAGCACACAGCGTATTTTCGATGTCTTGATTAACTCTACTACCATCCACTAAACTCTCCTTACTTTTTTACCTGCAAGGCAAATTTACAACATGCGCACCAGTTCTGGTCACACTTAAAAAAAATTATTTTATGTGGAGCAATGTTTTTTTGTTGAGAAAGAATCAATTAAACTAGAAGAAAGTAGATGTCTGTAAAGGAGGTGCTTTTTTTGGTTACAAATTAAAAATTTATGGGCCACATGTATGAAAACTGTCTAGGTCTAAAATTCACTTTGTTGCCCATAACAACCAATCAGAGTGCCCCTTTCATTCTTCCCGAGCACTATATGAAATGAAAGGGGCGCCCTGGTTGCTATGGGCAACAAAGTGAGTTTTAGACCTAGACAGTTTTCATACGTGTGGTCCTTTGTCTTACTACAAAGATTAGATCTGTGGAGAGCAGGACCAGAACTCTGTATTTCCCGCTCTTCTAATTACACGGACATGACTTCAGGAGATGTAATCTATAGTGCAGAAAGCTACAGAACTTAAAGTAAACAATCAAAAGTAATTTAATGTCCTTGCTTTGTTAAAGATAACACACTCTGTAATCATGCTGCTGTCCATCCTGATAATGTCCCTTCCTGCATTCTGTTCAATTAGCAAGGGAGAGCAGGACAGTAACCATAGAAACCTGTGTGCACTCAGTGAAGGTACAATTTCTCCTTTTCTGAACACGGTGATAAGGTCCCTACAAAAAGTATGGGGAAAAATTATTTCAAGTGAAGCCCCCTCAAAAGACAAGGGGACATTCCCTTCAACTAGAGAATAAAGGATTCAATCTCCAGAGGAGAAGGGAGTTCTTCACTGTAAGGACTGTGAATCTGTGGAATAGCTGCCTGAGGAGCTGGTCACAGCAGGAACTGTAGACCGTTTCAAGAAAGGCTTAGATAATTACCTGACACTAAAGAATATGAATGCGTATGTAGCTGTGTAAAATTCTAGATCCTGTCTGGTGGAGGCTTTGGGGTCAGAGATAGGGTCTCCACTGGAGCAGATTGGTTCTTGCCTTGTGGGTTTCAGGGCATTAACCAGTGGTGAGGCTGGGCTTGAAGTCCTTGTCTCTCTCCCTTCACCCACATTTTCCCCACCCTTGGTTGAACTTGATGGACACATGTCTTTTTTCAACCGTACTAACTATGTAACTATGATATCAAAAGACCAATGTGAAAAAGTCTTCATTTAACGATCCCTACATGTGGAAAGCTAATTTTTGTACTCCGACAACCCCTTACCTGATGTTGAATTCAAAGGATCATCTTACAATGTATTGGGTGTGTTTTTTACTTTTCATTCCAATTCTGTCACGGTTAATTTTTTGGATCTATTCATTCGCACTAGCATTTCAGTTACCAATATCCGTACCTGTACTTACTGGAAGACCAAAGCAGGTAACTGTATTTTCTATGCTAAATAAGTCCTTAATATAAAAGGGATTCCAGTCGCTGAATTCTCCAGGGTCCATAGAAATTGTTTGCCTTTATTTGATAATGGAATAATACAATATAGACTTTGTAAACGGGATTCTCCAAGTTGGATGCTTAGGTGTACAGATTCTATTGTAGGCAGAAAGTCCAGCCAAGTGTTGCTTCCCATCCAACATAAAAAATGGACTTTTCAGAAGCCGTTTTTTGTAAGCGATTATAGGGGAGATTCACACAATAAATTTACTCATGGATCCTGCTGTTGAAACCATGTCGTCAGACGCGGTTTCAATGAGTATTTCACATTCTTCCTGCATGTGGATTTAGGGTTTTTTTCGGATTTGGTTTACTCGCGGTTTACAGTCAGAAACAATTCCCATTCACACCTATGTGGTTTTGGACGCGGATCCGTGTTAAAAGCCACATACAAATATATTACATAAGGTTTTTGGCCATCCCCATTGATGTTAATAGTAAATTTCCATGCTTTCTTCGTGTGGAATACGTGTGGATTTTGCGTGGAATACGAACACAATGTTCAAGTGGTTTTTACCGAGCATCATTTTAAAAACTGTCTGCTAAAATTATGCGTTGTATGAACTAAAACTTGACTATTCTATTGCGGGGAATGGTTTCCTTTTGATTTAAGATGAGTATTTCAAGTCAGAGCAAGTGATTGCCCGCATGGTTTTGCTAAGGACAGAAACTGTCAGACCAACCTGATCTCTTTTTATGAAGAGGTGAGTAGAAGTCTGGATAGTGGGGCGGCTATGGATATAGTGTTTTTAGACTTTGCCAAGGCATTTGACACGGTGCCTCATAAGGGTCTTTGGTAAAATAAAGTCTATTGGGTTAGAAATAACAATGCGTAATTGGATTAAAAAATGGCTGAGATCACACTCAGAGTGGTGGTAAATGATTCCTACTCTACGATTATAAGTGGTGACCCCAAGGCTCCGTACTGTGTCTACTTTTATTCAATTTATTTATTAATGATCTAGGGGAGGGTATTAATAGTTCTGTTTCCATTTTTGCAGATGACACCAAGCTATGTAGTATAGAGCGATCTATGGAAGATCTTCACAAATTGTAAGCAGACCTGGGCACATTGAGTGCTTTGGCATCCACTTGGCAAATGAGGTTCAATGTGGATAAATATTAAGTTCTACATCTGGGTACTAATAATTTGCAGGCATCATATGTCCTAGGGGGGAAAAGCTGGGAGAATCGCTTGTTGAAAAGGATCTGGGTGACTTGTGAATCATAGACTACAAAACAGCATGCAGTGTCAATCAGCAGCCTCTAAGGCAAGCAAGATATTGGCGTGTATTAAAAGAGGCATGGACTCGAGGGACAGGAATGTAATATTATCGCTATATAAAGCATTGCTGCGGCTTCCAGTTTATAGAAATTATGTAGTGGAGTTATCGAAAGTGCAAAGATGAGCGACCAAACTAATAAGGGGAATGGAGCATCTTAGTTATGAGGAGAGGTTAAAAAAAATTAAACTACTTTAGTCTTGAGAAAAGACGGCTCTGGGTCTGAGACATGATTAATTTGTGTAAGTACATAAATGGTCCCTACAAAAAAGTATGGGGAAAATCTATTTCATGTAAAGCCCCCTCAAAAGGCAAGAGGACATTCCTTTCGGCTGGAGAAAAAAGGATTCAATCTCCAGAGGAGAAAAGAGTTCTTCACCATGAAAACTGTGAATCTGTGGAATAACCTGCCTGAGGAGCTGGTCACGGCAGGTACAGTTGTGGATTTCAAGAGAGGCTTAGATAACCACTTACTACTAAATAATATTCATACCTATGTAGCCGTATAAAATATCTGGACCCAGTCTGATGGCAACTCTGTGATCAGTAATGAAATCTTCCTTATCTTCATCAGTAGGGAAAACAAAGCTTAAAAAACTACTTAGCTCCCTCCCTTCACCCACATATTCCCCACCCTGGTTGAACTTGGACATATGTTTTTTTTCAACCGTAACATGTAAGAATCCATATGTATTACGACTTGTAATGTCTATTGTGTGAACACAGCCTTAGCAGGTAGTCTAGTCAGATTAAAGCTATTATTGAAAAGTATATTCCTCTGCAACAAGATGATATAATATTATCTAAAGGACATAATTATGTAATTTTTTTTATTAACTGTAGATCTCCTCTGTACCTGGGGCTGATAAATTGCCCAATTATTGGGAAGATACAGCTTCCAACACTCACTGCAGAGATGGTTCGGGTTTAAGGCACTACAGCTACCAGACCAAGACTTCAGGGCTGCCTGCCAAGCTGTATATACAGCGCTCATTGAGTGTCATGTATACAGCAATGGGGAAGGCAGAGACCGTAATAAACCATTCCTGCTTTCTCAAAATTCATCAAGTTGCTTTATATGCACCAAAGTGAATCTTCATGTTAAAGAAATATCTTAGGGAAAACAGGTAAAATGGGCCTTATTTATCACTAGCAGTAAGACTGTCTTTGCTGCCCATAGCAACCAAGCAGAGCTCAGCTTTTATTTTCCCAGAGTCCTCTATAAAAGGAAAGGGGAGCTCTGACTGGTTGCAATGGGCAACAAAGACCGTTTTACAGGTAGACCGTGTATTCAGCCTAGAACAGGATAGCTCTACTTTTGGCCCTACTTTAGTCATAGCTTGACTTTTTAATGCCAAATCTACCTCTTATTTTATGCAGTGACAATGTCTTTGACCCTTCCTTGTTTTTCTCCTCTTTCACTGTTGTGTAGACCATTTGTTACCTTGTGTAGCATTTGTGAAGCTCCATTATCTCTAAACAACTACTCTGTAGAGAATAAAATTAAGTCGCATTTCTTCTCTTGTATTAATGTTGGCTGTTTTCTTTTACCAGATGACTCTCCTACTCCTGACCAACCTTCAATGACCATTTACAGTCAGATGGAGTCTGGCTCTAGAACTAGAAAAAGTTCCTCGCTAAAGGCAGACGGTGAAATGACCAACCTGGCCCCCAGCTTGACTCCAGCACCCCAGCCGACCATCTCCTTAATATCTGATGATAATACTGACGCGCTCAGCGTGGAATCTCTCACCTTGGTCCCACCTGTTGATCCGCAGAGTATTCATACGTTCAGTTTGATTGTGGAAACTCCAACAGAACCTGGAGATGTCAAGGAAGGAGATGAAAATGCTGAGCTCAGCGTAACCGAGAAGGCTGATCTCGGTGCAGCACAGGAACAAGATGGGCATTGAGAATGGAAACCAATTCACATCTATTTTTACGATGTAAAGTGTAAAGCCATATTGTCAGCAAATATTGGAAACTAGAACTGTATCTGGTTTGTTCTCCACGGCTGAGAATTACCAATGGATAAACCCTGAACCATGCAAACCCTGTCACCTCCAAGCTATCTCTGAACATTCAATGCGCACATCCATGGAAAAGAGCTACTGGCCTGCTACGTTATATGCTGCACACATCGGTCTCCTGTTGCTTCTATGCTAGGATATTTCGGCAACTAAGAGTAGGACCTACTCAGTACTTCAGTTGCAAAAACCACTTCAGTGACTATGATTCATTTTACAATCTTGTTATCTTCTGTTCCAACTTTCAGATTAGTAGTGAATGTTTCTCTGCAGGAATGATAGATTTTCACTTAAGGGTGGCAGCAAGAATACTTTGCACTGTTTGGCACTTTAGACCATTTCTTTTCACTGCCTGTGCCGATATTATTTATGTCTTTTAGCTGGTTTATGTCTATTGTCCTGTTTTTCAGTTTTATTACCATGTTTGTTTCTACAACACCAGCATCAGCTTCTATTCGATCATGGGGGGTAGCTATAAGTGCAAAGAGTTGATCGTGCTGCCTCTCACGAATAACTTATGTTACAGGTCAATCGGACCTTTCGTAAAAGAGCGATCAAAAGGTGGAGGTTCTAGTTGCAAGGAATGTCCCAGTCACGTCAAAAATTCTTACTCTTCGTAAAGTATGTGCTTGCTACAGAAACCTTTAAGTGCTCTCATGAGGTTTTCTTAACGCCCATTGACTTCTTTGGAGAGTGAGTGAACATGTCACCTTACCGCTTTGAAGAAATAGATGCCCATAGTTTTAAGTCCAGCAGACTCCAACCAGGAGCTCTCAAGTTGTCACAAAACTACACATACAAGCATTCACTGACCACATCGAGGAAGTTATTTTGGATAGCACCATGTTGGATATCAAAGCACTAAACAATCCCCCCCAAAATTAAAGTTTTTTGACATATCCAATGGACCTGTTTTTACTGTTGTCCACAGCATCCATCATGTAACAGCTTTTATGGGCTTTGGTGCATTGCATTATCTGTGCATCTCAATCATGGAATATAGTATACACGGTAGACATGATGGAGGCAAAGGAAATTAAAGTTTATTCAGTTTTATGTCTCCGCACTTGTCTGGAGTGTATGGGGCCGTACATTAATTGCTATTCATTGCTTGTTCTGCTTTTCTTTCTATGGCTTGTGGTGTAATATTAATGTAGACAATAATTAAGTGGTTTAAAATGTAACCTGATACTCTGGTAGTGTCCACTGGTCTTTGTTTTTTTTTACTGCAACAATGATGGGCCGCATATCTACATGATGGTCGCAGCCAGTTGCTAGTCTTAGCAGTCTTATGTCGTACGTTCGAGCATCGGCGCTGAGACCTGCAATTGGCTATGGTGGACACACGGATGTACGGCGTGTTATCAGTGCAGTAAGGTAACTAAAGACCATCGGGGAACACCAGAACATCAGGGATGGAAAATCAGAGGACTTAACAGGTGAGTTATCGTTATTTTACATTATAATATTTTATGCAGAAAGTTTAATTTCCTAAACTCATAGACAACCCTTTTGAAGGTGACATATTTTTTTTACCCACATTTCTCTGGGTTATAGTCAATATGTAAGTCAACCACGCTGTACATATCAGTCGGGTACACTGTATAAAGATAAATTTAGAGGGTTTTTTATTTGTTTCTATTTTAAGGTAATATCAGTATTAAGTTGTAGCATAGGATAATGGGCTAGTACGTGAGCACACAGCTGAAATGAATGTCATACTTTAACAAGCGGACATCCACATAGCTGCTTTGTTCTTTTACAGTGTATTTAAACTAAAAGGGGTTGTCTCACCATGCGGTTTCACAGAGCCACAGGCAGCTTCAGACTGACACTTCCTGATCAGGCTGTGGATTCTATAGCAGTGATTGGAATATCAGCTCTGCTATTCCTGTTACAGGGACATGAGTGCATGAGGATTATAATCTGTATTGCACAAAGCTACAGAGCTCTAAGCGTTAAAACTTGTCATGAACTTGGGTAAACAAGCTCCTGTGCTAGAGAAGACTCAGCATGGAGGGACTCGCCATAGTTAGACAAGGCAGCTTGAAGCAATCAGACGAGAGAGAGCAGGAAGAGGTGGTTGGTAACCTAGAGAAACTTGTGCATACTAGCAATGGATACAATCTTTTTTTTTTATCTCCTTAACAATGCAAAATTATAACAACCATGTATTTAGTAATATTTTTCATTTACCTTTCCCTACATGTTAAAAGCTTTGTGGTGAGAAAAACCCCTTAAATTATGAATACCAGATTAGGCCTGGTTCTCACACACCTCCATGCAGAGTTGGAGCCGGATCTGTTTTACAACAGACCCCACGGACTACAATGGGATCCATCATTTTAGTGGGGAAAAAATAGCGTGGCATGTAAGCTATTTATACCATCATTCCTGTCATAGAGGGGAGCTTAGCCTTACCTAAATTTGTGCAATAATGTTTCTTGTCTAGAAGCAAAGGGTTTATATGTGAATTTTGTGCATTTAAAGCCCTGTTCACTTCGTGTTATGGCTCTACAATTTAAAGTAGTATGGTAGTGCACTCCTATGGGGACTTTGGGTGTTCAGTGGATGGATGTCCAAAATGGTGTTCTGTGGGATTTCTTCTATATATCTCTACAATTGGCCTATACAATAGCAAAAGCTCCTGGTGGATACCCTAAGCGTTGTAGGGCTCTTTTGGCCCCTGGCACACATCTATGCATTAGTTCACTTTTTTGTTGCGCTATGGAATAGTGTATTTCATGCAAAGGTATATCATGAAAGAAAAACCTTTAACATGCGAATACATTGTTTTGAAACCATGGGAGCCAATGGGCACGGTTTCCCTTTGTATGCTTATACTGTGGAATATGTCAGAGCCTTCCATCAGGGGTATAAGTTGGGAGCTTTTCCTACCATATACATCAAAACAAAACCCAACATCTTGATTTAAAGAAAACTTTAGATGAATTTATGCTTTTAATAACCCTGAGTTTGGCAAGAGCACAGTCCAGTTGCACTCCCATCCCTAATGGTTTAATAGTACCAAAAGAAAAACTGGCTGTGCTTCCTCAATGTCCATGATTGTGTCAGACGTGATAATTTTTGGAATAACTTGTACCGGCCTACACAAAAGGGAGGAGGGCTACTAACCAGGATCAAACTGGGACCTTTGTTATGGGGCAAAGTTTTGCTATACAGGGCAGAAGCACCTGCTGTTTGTTGCCCTATTGATTGCCTAAGGGCAGTTCCCAACTCCCTTTTTCACTAATAATATAGGTCCTATATGGAGTGGAGTCATACATAGGTTCTTGCCACCCAATAGCAACTGCCATGGCTAGGTCTGCTCTGCCCACAGATCCGAGCAGCCACACACTCTAAACCAAAGAACGAGCAAACAGCAAAGTGGAATTGTGTTTGGCAAGGTGATAGTGCACTGACTGTTTGCATTGCATGTGCATTACCCCTCTGGATTAGGCCAAGGTATTTTAAGATATGTTTTTGTTGCCAATTGCAGACTTCTCAGTCTATAGTTAAATTGTCGTATCTAGCAAATATCTTGTGGCAACCAGCATACAACCTTTGCCATAGTTAACCCATTCTTATTTTGTAGCAGATAACAAATCACAGATATGATTCAAAAAGTCTGTTTAATAGCTGAACATTCGGGCTTTGTTAAACGTATCTCAAGGAAATGAAAGTAAATTATTTAACTTAATGCCTATGTTATTTCAGACTAAGTAGAAGTAAAAAATAGGGAATCACTCAATACTGAGTATAGGCCGACAGTGCTGTTTTTGTTCGGGTACTGTCCGGTCTTTGTTCCTATGAGATCTCTATTAAACTGACGTATTGTTCTCCTTGCCATCCAGACCTGTTTTTGGACTTTGCCTGTGTCTTGCTCCCTCGACTCTGGTCCCTCATTGACTTCTTGTTCTGATCCAGCTTGGTTTGACCAAACCCCAGCTTTGTCCTCCTTATTATAATCCAGCTTTTTCATGCCATATTCCAGTCCTGCCACATAATGTGGTCACTTCTGCATACAGCTCCATAATAGAATCCAAGGATGGCGTCCGCATAGGTGTTTTTAATAGATATAATCCCAGTACAAAAAGAGCAATGTTTTGACTGGACACAAAGAGTCCTTATTCATTTTTGGAGTTCTGAAGGTGAAAGGTGGGCTGCTTTCACATTGGCGTTCTACCGCATTTATGGGTGTGGATTGTGTGGACTTAAAGGAATACAGTGCTGTCCAAACTTGTATATATCTCTACTGCATACAGCTGTCCACTGGGGACTCTTCTGGGAAAAGTGACCTTGGAATCACCCTGCTAGTCTCTATCTCCTTGTGAGGGTTAAGCATGAAAACAGGGGATCCCTTAGGCTACTTCTACACGACAGTGATTTACTGTTGGAGATTTAAGTAGATTCATTGTTTACAATCCGCAAAAATTTGAAAGTAAATCATCCCCAAAGACCTTAATAGAAAATCCAAGCTATAGTCTACATGGCTCGGATTTTCTAAGGTTGGATTTGAAATCTGAAAACTTCGTCAAAGAGCTTAGAACATGCTTCACTTGAAAATGACAGATTATAGTACTGGTCAATTGAATGGTACAGGTGAAATCCAAAAACTGATGCAAAAAAAGGGGACAAAAACAGGTACAAAATAACAGTATGAAATACTGATCAGATTCTGATTAGAATCCGACAAGTATTGTGTCCTCTGCCGTGTAGACGTAGCCTTAGACTCTGCACCCAGTCTAGCCTGCGCGAAACTGGTTGTAGAATTGTCCAACCCCTTAACATTTAAAAAACAGGTTAGAATTATGTAAAATAATAAAAGTACTGGGTGTCATACTTACCAAAGGCCAAGAAAAATAGTCTTTAAAAAGGACCTGTTGCCATTTCTGATATGTCTGTGTTAGTGAATCTTTGTGTTCCCTGTGAAATAACAACTCTAGAGCATCTTCTCGTATCTGTGTGTAGAGCCGTTTCTCTGTTTGTTTGTTTTTTCTAAAAATGTATTACTGAATCTAACAGCTCGGTATTACCATTCCAGTTTCCTAAGTGGTGTGTTCCTGCATACAATGTCCATTGGTGCTTGCAGAGTCAGTGTCAGACTGTGCTGGACACACCCCCAGGCAACACCCAGATGGCAGATTCAGTTCTAAATTTCTAAAAGAAATAACAAAGGAAGAGGACAACACAGATAAGATGCTCCAGAATGGTTATTTCACAGGAAACACAAAGAAAAATGTACGTATTTTAATGAAATTTGCTCAAAATATACCATACTCAATGACAACAAGGAGCCCCTCATAACATGAGCAGGGAGTGCCCTCCATTTGTAGTCAAGCATGCTTTATGCGGCTTATTTCAGTACACTTGATTTAAACTTCAATAAAATAATGTCTGATGGGGTCAAATCAGGTAAGAGCAGTAGCCAAAGTTCCTGAATAGCCATTCTATATTCTTTCCAGTGACTGCTGCTCTGCGGATGGTGGCAGTCAGGTTATGGAGTGCTTGACAAACACGTCATGAGGGGTTCCTCTCAAGTAGGGTATGTTCTGACCAAATTTCAGTAAAATGTGCTCATTGATTCTGGAGTTATATTTTTTAGGGCATACAGCAAATGGGACACTGTAGTAATAGTCACATTACAGCCGCCTCCTCTTCTGTTCCAAAGTTTCCCAAGTCCCCCACTCTTCTGTGTGATTCCATAATTCTTGTTTTTACTATTTGAGTGATTGCATATTTTATACCTCTACTTAGTCTAAAAAACATGTCATTAATTAAAATAATGTGCTTGTATGTGAGAGATCAGCTATTATATATTTAGTTTGTGTCATAACTTTAAGTTGTGTATTTGCTATAAAATAAAGTGTGGTGACTTTATAATTTTGACCAAGGACTATATAAGAAAATGACCGTGTGGGAAGGATACAAAGACCATGTCCCAGAATCTGAAATCTCCATCACTGTTCAGTTGGTGCACATTGATAAATCGCTTCTCCTCAGACCCCATAGGGCATAGTCTATACATACACCCAGACTCATGGATACTTATTTCAGAGGGACATATAACCACGTGCTTTTCCATGTGTATCAAAATTTTAGGCACTAAACAATTCAACTATAATGCTTTAATTATCCTGTTTGCATCCAGGTTACTGCAGAGAACTTAAGGTAGTTTTCATACATAAGGTTGAGGTGAGTTGTTGGGGTTATGATAAATTAATAATAAGTAAATGGAAAATAATTTATAATTCTCTAATGTTGTTGAGTGTTTCTATACTTTTGTTCTTTTTAACTGTATTTTTGTTTAATGAGAGGAAATAAAACTAATAAGTCTTGTGACTGACGTCTACTGGCAATTACATTACAAACCATTACACTAATAACTTGGATTCATAAATAGACTCAGTTTCTTTCTTAAGCCATCACACGATTGTGTTCTTCCATAAAGGAGCTTCCAGTCCCGTAGCTATGTCCCATCATCATCCAACATGATCATATAGTTCACCATTTCTATTATACAATGTTGCATCATACAGATCTGCCTTCCTTTACGCCGGATCCCATTACACATGCCACCTCTCCATCATGCAGCATCCAGTAATGGCCCCCAGAAAACAGCACCATAAAAATAACATATTTAGATGGTGTGTGCACACCTCCGCAACCAGTCTCCAACCGACCTCTGAATACAAACAACAGAGGCAGCATTGCTTCAATTCCAAGGAGTTTTATTCACCCAAGTAAGAACATGCAATGTTTCAGCCTCTCCACAAGCCATTTTCAAGAGAGTGCAACAGTGTCTAATCACATGTAAATAGTACAAAACACACTTCAGTGCAGAGGTTGATTGGGGCTGAGAGATCTCTAATGTTTTCACATCTTGATTGATATATATATACATCGCATTTAATTTCACCCCCAGCCGGCCCCGTAGACCAGCATTGTCAGCGGAGCGTGAGCTCCGCGAACAATTGATATGTCACTTCTCTCCCCGGGCGCACGATACGATCGTATTGTATGCCGAGGGAGACAATGTGTAATTCATTGCTCTCTTTGAGATCTATGAATTACCGTAATTGCGGCACGCATTTCTCCACGTATAAAGTGCACGGCGAAATACGTGGCAAAATAAGCCATGGAAACATACCCTTACACTTTTAGGAGTTGTACACACACCGTTTTTGGATCCGGATTTGGATCTAAAAATCGCATCCAAAAACAAAGTGGCGATCGGATCCTAAATGGATCCAACACATCCAACATGCAGCTGTGTGTTGGAAGCAGCAGGATCACACCCTATAGTTTTAAATAGGGCATCTTTCAAACCAAGAATTGACATGTCAATTCTTGGAACAGATCCGAAAGACGCAATGAGACACGTATCAGTGATCACTCGTGTGAACGGCGATGCGTGTTTCACAGTAAAAGCAATGTAAATCACATTGCTCATTGTTAGATGTGTGTTTGGGTCCGTTTGGGGTCCGACAGATGGATTCATATACGTATCTAAAAGCATATGTTCACATGGACTCAACACGCCGTGTGAACATACCTTTACTGTAGCTCTGCTTCGCCTTTTTCCTTGGGGTGCGTTCACAAGGATTTTCCGATCGGTATTTTGTCTTTTTCTTTTGTTTGTGGTTTCAAACCATCCCCCTTCATATTCACATGTTCATTTTCCGCCCAAAAAACAGGCGGAAGAATGAACATGTTTTTCGGAACGCCGGTGGTGTAAAAAACAGTCTGGTGGAAAATCCGTGCAGTGTTAACCAGTGCCATGGGGACATGCTCTTATGCTATTCGCCAGATAATTCTTGAAAAGGTATGTACCAATATGGATGATCATTGCAGTGCACCAAGGGCATATTTTTGGGAAATAATAGTCAATTTCTAAAGTATTCCATTGGAACTTCTCAAACCACAGCCCCTTGAAATCTATCCCAACTCTGTATACTTTTGTTTCACATGTCATATTGATAAGGCAAGATGTTTGTCTAACTAAACAAGGGCAAAAATAAAAGAAGAGTAATGTTACATAAAGCTATAAGACTGAAGTAGACCCTGCAAGGCTGAAACGTTGCCTTTTTACTATTGTATTGCCCATTCGGACCAATAAAGAGATAAATCTTAAACTTCCTACTGGTGCCTTGGTATTTCTCAGTTTATTATTACTACAGTACAATGCAAAGTTTACCATACATATATGAAATAGGAAGGTTTGTTCTCCTACTAGGACATATATTCTGCTGGATATGGTTGAGAACCTCGGGTATCAGGAAAGGATCTTGTTAATTATTCATCTCAGGTGAGCAGCCAAGCCTTTTGAGACACACTGGTGATATAGCTAATACCAATTTACCATTATTTCAGTCAACTTCTCTGAAGGCAGAATTGTAACTGAGATAAGGAAATCGAATGGAGGGACTGCAGTTCCCAAACCAGTTTTACCTTTATCTAGAAGCTTAAATTAGATGCTGTAGTGGTGGCATTTGCATCCCCACTCGGGTCCCCGAGGAGACCCAAAAGCTAGCAAGGGTTCCATACTATTTAAATAACCAAGATGTTAATACTCAGGTAATTTTCATTTGAGCAATTGTATTACAAAAAGCCTAGTACTAAGTGTTGGAACTTAAAGGCTATGGACACATTATTGCTGATTTTTTTTTTAATGTTTGCTTCTTTAATACAAAGTTAAGTAAATTTTTAAATAGACTTGATTAAAAATGTTGCTGCTGCAGAGTCTGTGTCATTCCTTCACATAATTGGTTTTCCTGCTGGTTCTGATATAGATCCACCAGCTCCTGGATGTTAGCAGGGAAAAGAGGAGGTTGTTCTTGGGGCTGAGTTTTACCTCTCGCCTAACGTCCTTTTTAACATCAGTGACTGTCAGCACAAGGAGATAAAAAGGTGAGTTGTAATCATGGCCTGCAGAAGGGAAAATAAATATAAGTGTAATAGAATTAGGGAATGTGTGTGTATGACGCTGCCGCAGAACTCACATCCAGCATGCATTACGGAAGTAGAAGGAACATATGCTCCTGAGCCATGTTATTAACTAGGAAGAAGCTGCAAACTGTATATCAGGGGTCTGAAAATGAATGAAGAGAGACTGGAGAATGCAATCTTACAATGGGTTGTCCAGGCACACACGTCTGCCCAATCTGTCAGTGGACATATACTCAACGCCATCTGTTACCACTAACTTTTCCATGTCACAAGTAACAGACACAGTGATCACCCGCATCTCATGACTACACTGGACTCCTGATATGCAGAGTACTGCAACAAAACAGTGTAAGCTCTACGAAATGGAAGCACGTTCACACATAAGTGACACACCACTGAAATCAGAGTGCCTGTCACTATGTAGAGCTATTATGGAGCCCCTAAATGAACGGACAGCTGCATTCAATCAGACTCCTTTAATCCAGAACCTGAGCGGAGAATCCAGACAGAGACCATAGACAAGGGTTGAGCAGTTTCTGGAGGAAAATAAAGTATATAGAAAAAAAACTTTTTTTTGTACAATCCCTGTATGGCCCACATGCTATTTTGATTTTAAGTCATCCAATCTATGTGACCTTCATCCTTTCCAGTATGTTTTACAGATTGTGTTCTTTTGTTTGTGTGCACGTGGTGTGTTACGGCATCCAGCTTTGTGCTGACATTCCACCAAAGAATGTACGTTCCCTTGACTTATTTATCTCCTTTCACTAATGTGAATCCATTTCATGAAACATCTAACTGCATTTAATAAAGGAAGTGGAGTATAAAGGATTGTTAAATACAGTCCTCATTTGTAGGTGCCTGAGAATTGTAGGACAAGTGTTTATTCCTATGGATAAGTGCGAGACTGAGCAAAACAGCTTGGAGGGTTATTATTGGAGCTGGTAACCTCATATATAGAGGGTGACTTTACATAGGCTTGTAGTAAATTCACAAGTAATAGAGCCCTATCAATTTCTGGTCCATGTACTGTATCTGGCATGAAGCTGCCACGCTAGCAGCTTTATCTGCTTATCTGTGGAGCTCCTCAGCTCTTTTCCCATAAGCCATTGCTTTATGCAAAACAGTCAGTGAGGTCTGAATGGCAAGTAAACCCTCACACCGACCAATTTATTGGTTCCTCTCCTAAAGGAGAGACTTTTCCCCTTTCGAAGCCACTCTTGACTCTCACCCAGCCAACCAGTAAGTTCTATACTCACTGACGAGGGGCACATATCCCGAAACATCTGTCTGTAGTTGAACTTAACTGGTTTGGCTCAAATCCCTTTCACATTGCTAGGCTCCTGCGAGCTACATGTGAACCGAGGATAACTACATCCAATAGAGTGCGCTGTGGAGCACCTCAGCTCTTTTCCCATAAGCCATTGCTTTATGCAAAACAGTCAGTGAGGTCTGAATGGCAAGTAAATCCTCACACCAACCAATCACATCACAGTGACGAGTTCCTGAAGTGAACAGGGCATTTTTCCTTATTCATGACCAGGCAATTTTTTTCAATTTAAAATTATTATTATTTTTTTTTTTACCTTTACTGTGATACATTAAACATTTTACGCAGTTTTGTCATTAAAGGTTATTAGCAAAATCTACCACAAATAAGTTTTTAAATTGTGTCCTGCTTCACGTATGGTCGTTCTTCTGTAGATAACAGATAGTTTTTGGTGGGGCGGGGCAGGGCTGAAAGTTGCAGTTTGGGCTGCTTTTCTGGTATCTAGACTTTATATTCTCTTATGTCATTCAGGGATTGCGAGACAGCTGCAGAATGGTTAAATGGAGCCCCTAAGTCACTCTGTTGCTGGCAGATGGGCTCACTCAATTTCATCAAGTTGTACACTCAAGAACCTCATATTTTTAAATAGAGTATATTTAACAGTAATACGGTTTTAAATAATCCATATATTGAGTATTTATGTACATATTTGCAGTGTGCTCCTGTATTCTTGTGTTTGTGCACCTAATCATAGACTTTATTTCATTTTTGTCTTTGCATGTTTATTGGTGCCTGGATGGTTACAAAGGTTTTGCCTTGACTTGAGTTAACTGCTAAAAAAGGAGACATAAGCACCATGTCTTACTAGGGTGCCTGGGGCCCACCCTTCAGCTACTATACATGACCAGAATAGGACAATTCATTTGTTTTCTTTTACAGAAACTATGATTCCTGGCCATTTCCTACTGTCGGGCATTGCAGCTCCAGGTGATTGAATCGAGGTATTCTCTGTGGTTTACGCAATTAAGGCAACCATTTGTCCCCCTTACACATACACTACTGTGTTCCAAATTTAGCAAACTTTCAGACCACAAGATGTCTTATATCCAATCTATTTTTCCACTATGAGAAGGATTGCTATTCTGAAGTTACCTATTGGATCCTCAGTGTAAGTCTTTAGAAGAATTCTACAAAGACAGTAATTTGTTGTGTGTGTTTTTTTAATAAAAATCTAAATCTAATAATAAAAATAAAACATTGAGAATAGTTAATACAACTTTTGAAATTACAATATTATGGGTGTATTGCCATCTCAAACAATTATACTAGTAGGTACATTGTCTACTTAATGGCAGAGTTCTTGTCCCAGGACGACTGCAACCTGTAATTAATACAACTTTTGGGATTACAATATTAAGGGTGCTTTCACACAGAGCATTTTTTGATATGTTTTTTTTGGGGGTTTTTTAAGAAATGAACAGCATTAAGACCAAAGAGCCTTCTAAGAACACCAGGGACAAAATTATAGACCAGCACAATGCTGGCATGGGTTATAGGACAAAGGGCAAGCAGCTTGGTACGAAGGAAACAACTGTTGGTGCAATTATTAGAAAATGGAAGAAACACAGATGACTGTCAATCTTCATCAGTCTGGGGTTTCAAGCAAGATCTTGGCACGTGGGGTAAGGACAGTTCTGAGAGAGGTCAGGAATCAACCCAGAACTACATAGGAAGACCTGGTCAATGACCTGCATAGAGCTGGAACCACAATTTTAAACATTACTGGTAGTAATATACTACACTGTCATGGATTAAAATCCTGCAGGGCATGCAAGGACCCCCAGGTCACACAAGCACATGACCAGGCCCGTTTGAAGTTCACCAGTGGCCATCTGGATGATTTAGAGGAGGCATGGGAGAAGGTTATGTGCTCAGATGAAACCAAAATAGAACTTTTTTGGCATCAACTCCACTCGCCATGTTTGGAGGAAGAAGAAGGAGGGGTACAACCATGAGTGCAAATACAAGCAACCAAACCAATAAGGGAATGGAGCATCTTAGTTTTGAGGAGAGGTTAAAAGAAAATAAATGGCCCCAAATGGCCACAAAAAGTATGGTGAAAAGCTATTTCATGTAAAACCACCTCAAAAGACAAGTGGACATTCCCTTTCTAGAGAGAAAAGGATTCAACCTCCAGAGGAGAAAAGCATTACTCACCATGAGAGCTGTGAATCTGTGGAATAGCCGCCTGAGGAGCTGGTCACAGCAAGAATAGTTGCAAGCTTCATGAAAAGCTTAGATAACTACCTGAAACTAACAAATATTAATACCCATGTAGCTGTATAAAATTCTAGATCTAGTCTGATGACAATTTTGGGAGCAGAAATTAAATATTAATTTAGGGCAGATTGGTTCTATTGTAGGTACACTTCAACTCTGAGAGACAGAATCTAAAAAAAAGCCAGAAAATCACATTGTTTGATTCATTTATGACAGATTGGTTCTTGCCTTATGGGTTCAAAGTCATCATCAGTAGGGGACACTAACATTAAAAATTTCATGTGCCCTTCCCTTCATCCACATCTTTACCCACCCTTGGTTGAACTTGATGGACAGAAGTCTTTTTTCAACCGTACTAACTATGTAACTATGTAATCCCAAGAACGCCATCCCAACCGTGAAGCATGGGGGTGGAAACATCCTAATTTGGGGGTGCTTTTCCGTAAATGACACAAGACGACTGCACCATATTGAAGAGAGGATGGATGGGGCCATGTATCGCAAGATTTTGCATTTTAGTGCATGAAATAGGTTTTTGATACAATAGAAAAACAGAACTTAATATTTGGTACAGAAACCTTTGTTTGCAATTACAGAGGTCAGACATTTCCTGTAGTTCTTGACCAAGTTTGCACACACTGCAGCAGGGATTTCAGCCCACTCCTCCATACAGATCTTTCAGGTTTCGGGGCTGTTGCTGGGCTATATTGATTTTCAGCACCCTCTGAAGATTTTCGATTGGGTTTAGGTCTGGAGACTGACTAGGTCACTCCAGGACCTTGAAATGCTTCTAATGGAGCCACTCCTTAGTTCCCCAGCTGTGTGTTTTGGGTCTTTTTTTATGCTGGAAGACATGTCCCATCTTTAATGCTCTTACCGAGGGAAAGAGGTTGTTGGTCAAAATCTCGCGATACATAGCCCCATCCATCATCTCTTCAATATGGTGCAGTCGTCCTGACCCCCATGCTTCACGGTTGGGATGGCATTCTTGGGATTACATAGTTACATAGTTAGTACGGTTGAAAAAAGACTTATGTCCATCAAGTTCAACCAAGGGTGGGGAAAGATGTGGATGAAGGGAAGGGGACGGGACATTTTTAATGTTAGTGTCCCCTACTGATGAAGACTTTGAATCCATAAGGTAAGATTCAATCTACCATAAATTAATCAAACAATGTGATTTTCTGGATTATTTTTAGATTCTGTCTCTGAGAGATGAAGTGTACCAACAATAAAAATTACAGACCTCTACAAAGATGTAGGTGGAAAACTCACAGGTGTATCAAATACTTATTTTACCCACTGTATATTAGATTCATAGGAAATCCAATAAGTGTCTCTAATGCACTTTCTCCTTAGGGTATATTCAAATGACGTGTTGGATCCGTTTTTGATCCAAAAAACGTATCCAAAACTGCTGTGTAAATTGCATCCAACAAGCAGGTGCGCGTTTGGATGCATTTTGGCTGCAGCAGACACGCACCCTATAGTTTTAAACAGAGCGTCTGCTGCTTCTTTTGGATCAAGAACTGACATGACAATTCTTTGAACAGTTCTAAAAGACGCATCACAAAGACGCAAGTAAGCACGCATCGTCGATCACTCATCTGAACGCTGATGAGTGTTTTACATTGAAAGTTATGTCGATCACACTGCACATTGTTAGTTACTTGTTTGGGTCCATTTGGAGTCCGGAACAAGGATCCACACATACATCTAAAAACGGATCCAAAATCGGATCCAACACGCCGTGTGAACATAGCCTTCATTCTCAGTCATGCTGTAGAAAACTGTTCATGTGCGGCTCTCTCTGCTCAGTCCACTGGACGTTCCTAGTACAGCAGTCAGCTTGCTTGGAACTTCCATCAAAGTAGACGGCACAGTGATGGCCATGGCATCAATGAGGTTTGGTAGCAAGGTGACCCCTTTCTCAAGATCAGTACAGTTTCCAGAAGAGATGCCATAAATGTCCACAGTGGGAACACACCATTAAGTGTCATTTTGACAGGCTGCAAAAATCATGGTTCAGTGACCAGTTTAGATCTACTAGATCTTAACTGTGACATTGTAATTTATTATGTTTTGTACAACACAATAATGCATTTTCACAGTACAGTAGAAGACTATTAATCGCATAATCTGCCTGTAGCTTTCTAGGGATTACGGATACTCTCCACATGTCATGACAGTGTAGTGTTTGACTCATCTTCACATGAATGGACATGTCACTGCCTTGTACATGATCGGAACCCTCTTCTCTTGTTATTGTGTTCAAGTAGGAGGGAATGTAACAAATTCTAGGTAATCACATTTTTAGATTGAACACTTAAAGGGGTTTTCTCACTACAAAGATTAGCTTTCAACAAGAAGGGACAAGTAATGAAAGACTTTTTATAAATACAGTGGTCAATAGATTTTTAACAGTGATTGGGTAAGTTGGCGTAAGTCAGCAAGGGTGACCAATTTATCATCAGCAGAACGAGTCGCAGGGGAGGATGAAAGAGCAGATTGAGAGAACTCTCCAAAGTGACAGTGGTCCGCATCAGAGATAGGAAGTCCATCACGGGATGTTTCTAAGGGTCCCGCCGTAGTGCCCTGTGGGAATATGGCAGAGGGACTCTGTACTTGACCATCCCATGACGAGCCTGTGGACCAATGAGGTGACGGTTGGGTGAGTGCCCGAGTGGGCGCATGCCAGGTACTTAACGGTGATACCGGGCCCATAGACGAGGTGAGCGACTGCGAAGGCACAGATGGTTGATGCTGAGGAGAACAGTTCTCCATAGTAGAAGCTTGGAGAGTCCCAGTAGCTGGACGATCTCGGGGGCTGGGAATGTCGTGGATCCGAGGGGACCCCTGAAGCAGAGGGATCCGGTGGCCCGAATAAGATGCCACCGGGGTAGATATCAGGTGGGCCTGAACGTCCAGCTGAGCAGCAGCCCCTGTCCGACCCATGAGACCCTCCATATCAGGGGACATCAGGGTGTCTGTTAAGTTCTGCGGGTGGCAGGGGATACCCTTAAGGGGGGGCAGGAGAAGGCAGCTCCTCAGTGATGTCTATGAGGAGAGTGTTGTCCCCAGGCCCCATCCCTGTACCTTGCAGAAGGTGAGCAGCAGGAGGGGAGTCCATGTTATGTGCTTCAGGCCGATCCCGACCTTCAGAGTGCCGGAGGCGAGGTGGAGCCTGGTTGCAGCACGAGTCCCGCACAGGAGAGGCAGCCATGTCCGGCTGAGACGCAGCACCGACGGTGCGGGCCTGCTGTGCCGGAAGCAGGAGGGAAGGTGCCGGGCTGCCGGCGCCGTCTCCAGACGAGCCGCCGGGACGGGCCGCTCCGACGTTGATCAGGGCCCTCTCAGAGAGTAGCGGAGAGCCGTGTCGGGAGGCCGCCGGCGAGCAGGAGTCGTCCGGTAAGTTCAGGGCAGGGTGCCCATGTTGCGGCCGCAGCGTGTCACGCGGCATGGCCGGGCAGGAAGGACCGCCGCCATCTTCCTCACGGCCTCCTGCCGTCTCCGGCCAGCGGGAATTCAGCGGTATCGGGGTGAAATACGCTCCAATATCCCCCTGGGGCGATGGCGGGTGAGGAGTAAACTTGGTCCCCTTCTTTTTGGAAGCTTTCCCCATCATGGAATGTAGTTGCCAGCCAAATTCAGTGAGGAAGCCACGGAGCCCTAGGGAAGCACGTCCTCACAGCTCCATAGCCAGGCCACGCCCCAATAGATTTTTACTTTAGCCAAGAGATAAAACATATTTATGTGCTGAGTACACATAGGTTTCTATGGTTACCTGGTTGCCTGACCATAACTTTGTTATCTGATTAGCAGGAAGAGAGCAGGAAGTGACCAAGGAAAGAGGGCTCAGTCCAGAACAAACTAATTATCTCTAACAAGATTACAGATAAGCCATTGTTTTCAGTCCTCACAGCACTTGAAGAGATAACATCTTCTGCACTTGTCAGTGTAACAGCTCAGCTACTTACAGAGAAGCTAGATATGTTAATCACTGCTATAGAACCACCCGCAGCCTGAGGAAACCATGTAAAACTGTTTGTGACTCCTTGAAACAGTGTGCTGAGAAAACCCCTTTATAATAATACAAGTCCACCAAAAAGAAGTGCTATACCCAATATATATCTACAGCTGTTACAATTAGCAAGATATAAAAGTTTCTTACAAAGGGGTTTTCATTGTTCAAATTTTATAATATACTGATCAAAGATACCATAAGAATAATAGAAGGGGAGGGTTTGGCAGCTGGGACAAATAAGAGGCAAAATTTAGAACCAGTCATTTTCAGGATGAAGGGTGCCCCATCTGTTTTACTTTCAGTATTATAACAAATGTAAGATATATTTTTGTAAACTGTTTCTTTTTCCATTTTCTTTAGAGGTAGACATGACCATTATTATATTAAAGGTTCCATAGATATTACATAACAGTCAGAGACATGCAGGATTTAAATAGCCAAAAACTTAGATGCAATGACAGCGTTGGGTGGACTACAGAGACACAACTGGTAAAATGATCATTAACTGTTCCTCAACAGTCAATGGAAAATGCTTCCAGCATCAAATGTACCACAATATCAAGATAAGTATATGAAGAAGTCCCAAAATAGAAAAGGTAAGTGCAAGTCTGTGAGAAAAATGACAAAAGTCACCCTCCAGTTTTTGTAGTTTCACCCTAGTTCTGTAGTTTCACCCACAGTCACATGGAACAGGCATCAGTCAGAATCTGCTCCCACAGGAACACTTGCTCACTTCTAATCTAGGCAGCCACATGGTACAAAGGAAGCCACACTCAGCAGGGAGTTGAGCCTCAAACTTTTTTCAATTATTTTGTTATCACCTTGGGCAGGTTCCCCAGAGCAAGTGTAGACATTTGTTCCAAGAGGCAAAGCTTGTTCGTGCCAAAGTTTCATGAAGAATTATGGAATAACCATACATCACCAGCACACCCCAAATTCATATTTTTAAATATGAAAGCATCCCACACGCATAGCTGTCACTCCCTCATTTGTAGGACCAACGGACAGGGAGGAATGGGTAACCGGTACCAGGAACAAAGCAGCGACCCAAAGTTTGGTATCCCAGTGTAGCTTGGACAGATACAGTTCTGATGGTACCATTGGCGCAGCTCTGCACTAGTTCCCTGCCAATATATGGAACGTGCCAGCAGGGCTGGGACGATGGGTAGGCGACACTTCATCCCAGGCAGAAAAGGGGGCGCAAAGAGGTATGGAGTGGGCTGAATTTTCTATTTGGGGGGAGCTTTGTGCCTTGCTTGCTTAGGTCACCAGAATACCTTGTCCCAGCCCTGCATCCCAGTGTTAGAAGCCAGAACCAGCATGGCCCTGGTGGGCGGAGAGTGTAGATTGTCACAGGGGTGTGACATGGGATGTCCCAGAATGGTAAAAAGTGAAGACCCACCTGGACCCAGGGTTGTCTCTATTGGAAGGTGGGGTATATCATCAAAAACGGGAGCATAAAAATGGACCATAGGCAAATTCACCCCCCAGTGTGCCCGCCCCAAGTAACCAAAGGGTAACAGCCCCATCTTGGGGTTTTTTTGTCTGTACCCATACCCCTACTTAAAACCCTTACCAGTATACATAAACTGATCCCAAAAATTTATGTATTGTTTGTTTCGTGCTCAAAAGAAAAAAAATTAAAAATATTAACTTTGATCTGACTCTTCGTTGTTCGATCCCCCAAATCAGGCCCCATATTCTCGGTCTTAAATATACCCTCCCCAGGGCGGGTTTTCTGGCTTGTTTAAAAGTTGAACAAGGGGCTTAAACTAAAGGGGAAACTGGTGGCATTTCCCGGGCGACAGGTTTTGTTTCCCCATACATGAAAAAACAATTTTCCCACCCGTTCAGGGTTGTGGGGGGGGGGGGTATTCTTGCACTCCTTGGGTCCTCCTGTGCCTGTGTGGAAATGGGTAAACCGTGAAACTATATCCAGCTGACCTTACATACCCCTAGGGGGAGCGCAGTGTCACGATACACCCTAAATCCATCGACCCTCGATTGAGCATGGGTTTCCTGACAGTCCATAAGCTAAGTCACAATACAGAAGTACAGCTAACATAATAAGGTGAAAAGAGGGGGAAGATGGATAGATACATGTAGTATTCAAAAAACCCCCGCCCTCTTAATTGCAAACAAAGGTTTTGTTTTTAAATTTTAAGATCTGTTTTTTATTGTATCAAATTTATTTCAGCAAAAAAATGCAAATTAATTTTTTAAAAAAATATAAAATGGGATTTTCAGGATTTTTTTTAGATTCTGTCTCTCACTGTTGAAATTACAGACCTCTCCATTCTTTGAAGGCAGGAAAACTTGAAAATCACCAATGTGATGTAGTTCACTGTGTGGTACACATGACATTTTATGATTATTCAGCAGGTCAGTACGATTCCAGTGATATCAAATTCATGTCCTTTCCTTTATATTTTACGCCTTAAAAAATTAAACCTTTTCTTGCTTTGCAGCACCATTTTTTGTGACCAATAACTTCTTTATTTTTTCATCTATGGACCTGTGTGAGGGCTCAGTTTTTTTGTTTTGCAGGATGAAGCAACGTTTTTTATTGGTACCATATTAGACTACATACAACTTTTCAAACACTTTCATTCTAGTGGTTTTTGGGGGCGAGGTGACCAAAAAATGCAATTTTGCAGTTGGGTATTATTTTTTATGGCATTCACCATTTGAGATAAATAAGATTGTATTTTTAAAGGCTGATCTGTCACAGGCATTGCAATACCAATAATGTGTAACTTTGCATTGTTTTTTTGTGAAGATGGGTGTTTTGAACCTTCTATTTTTCTTTATTTTTTTTATCTATGGTTTTTTGCCACTAGGAGGGGGGGGTCACTTTATTGTATCCATGATGCAAATACTTTGAATTGCAGAAAATGTCATTTACTCTTCCATCCCGCTGCCATATGTGCAGTAAGATGGCTGACTGCAGGGCATTCATCAGGTCCTTGGCTTCTCTGACAACCAGTGGGTACCCCTTGATTGGGTGATGGAGGGGGGGGTACCGTTCTACTGTTGTATCTGGGTCTAGATTACATGGTCACGCTAACAGCAATCTATAAGTACTTATCGCTGATTCTGGACAGTGACAGCGGGTGCTAGCTGTAACCAACAGCCGGTGACTGCCATATACAAACTACCGCCCTGATATCACAACCTGCTTGAATGTCAGTAACAGGTAAATTATATAATAACAGTTGATTACCTCTTTAATGTCAGTGTCCACCATTCACTGCCATCCTGGTTGTTATTGAACCTAAACAGGACCTATATTCCTATCCAGCTTTGTCCCATTCAAGTTCCACAAACTCTTCAACACAGCAGATTGGTGGAGTGCCGAGTGTCAGACCCCCACGATTTACCGGCCTACCTGATCATAAAAACCCGGGAGCCCTTGGCTGTGGGTTTTTTTTTTTGGAAAAATATCCTTTCAGTTATAAAACCAAGGGCCCAAAAGAGAATTAAAAGTAAAGGGAAAAAAAATGTATAACCCCTTCCCCTTTTTATCTGCAGGTCCCTCTCTGGCTTTGGGTCAAAAAATGCGTGGCCCCCCCTGAAACTCGTTGTCTACAAATTAACAAGAGTAGTCCATCGGTGAAAGTAAATCCAGCCGTAGTAATGGGAAGGAAGATTTTTGGGGTCCCAAAAAAAGGTTAAAGCTCAGCCTTTTTTGGGGGTGAATAGAAAAATGGCAGGGGGCCCAAAATAAGTTTCAAAGACTCCGCGGTCCCTGAGCCCACGGTCATTGGACATCCATTTTCAAAAGGTTAAGGAAAATAAAGCCACGTAAACTCAAAAAGAAAAGGGGAAAATTTAAAAACCTAAACAAAAAGGCCCCAAAAAGGGAAATAAGATTGGAGGTTTTGACTATTAAAAAATTGATTTGGGATAAATAACCGTTTGACCAGGAGTGATGCTGGGATCTTCTTCTTTTTAATTTCCTTTTGATTAAAACTCACTTTAAAGACATAATTCCTTTACCAATTTTTTATTTTGGTTGATTTTTGGAAAAAAAAAAATGGAAATATCCCAGGCATGTCTCCTGCTCTAAAGTTTGGAATTTTTAAATTGATTAAAAAGTTTGGGGATGGAAATTTTGAAATTTTTAATACATCTTACCCAAGAGAAACAAAAAAATATAGTCATTAGTGCGGGATTTTCCGCCCTGGAGAAGAAGCGAAAACTAAAGAAAGATGGGCCACACCCGAAAAAGGCCAAAAAATCACCAAGTTTTATTAAACAAAAAAAAACAGAACACAAAAAAAAGGGGTTTTGGTGTTTGCTTTAAAACCCCCCAGTAAACATAGTAAACACAATTAAAGAAAATTTTTTTAAGGTAAGCATATATCAAACATCCCCCCGTGAGAGATGAAAACAGGAGAATTAAAAACGCCCATTATCCACCTTTGTTCTTTGGTCGCGGACAGCAAGGTTTTGGAGACCCGGGCCTGAATCCCAGCGCGCACGGAAAGAAACGGCGTGGGAAAGGCCCAACAGGAGCCCA